>JAOEHY010030699.1:3699-14117 GCA_025447955.1 Psilopsiagon aurifrons | reverse complement strand
GCTGCAGGGGATGGGAGAGGCCCCGCAGGGCACTGTGATGCTCCCCAGAGAGTAGAGGGGAGCACAGGGGGAGGGCAGGCACCTTCCATTGTGGGAGCCACATGGAGAGGGATTGCTGCCCAGGTAGGCTCGGAGGCAGGGGGGGTCACTGGCTGTGTGCCCCCAGGAAGCACCCAGCCTGGTTCTGAGGGCAGAAGCAGCAGGAGAAGGAGCTGCTGGAGCTGCTTGGGCTCAAGTCCTCCCCAGTCCCCCCAGCTCCAAGGCTGGATTGGAAACTGCTGTCCTTAGCTCTATGCGGAGAGGCGACGGCAAAGGGATGTCAGGGCCGGGGGGGGGGGCACAGCCTCGCTCCCTGCTCCCAGATTTGGTGTTCTTCCATTGGGAAGGGAACCTCCAATGGATGCGGGGCCTGGAGTGAGGGGTCTCCTGCCCCCCATTGCCCCGGCAGAGCCGAGCCCCGTGGCACCCATCACGAGCCATGGCACCGAGCACCCTGCACCCAGCGCTGCGCTTCGCACGGTTCCCATGGCGCGGGGGAGCGAGCGCTGTGCTTCCCTCCTCGCCCGTCCTTGCAGGGCACTCCTCCAACAGCCGCATCGTGTGGGAGCACACGCGGGGCCGCTACACCTGCATGCAGTGCCCCTACTCCAGCGCCTCGCGCGAGGAGATGACCCTGCACATCGAGGACCACCGCAAGAACCCCCCGCCGCCTGGCCGCATGGACACCGAGATGGGTACGGCCCCATGGGGGGCAGCAGGAGGGATCCTGGTGGCTGGGATGCTGGTGGGGAGTAAGGGATGCTGGTGGGGAGTAAGGGATGCTGCTGTGGAGTTAAGGATGCTGGTGGGGACTCAGGGATGCTGCTGCCGAGTTAGGGATGCTGGTGGGCAGTAAGGGATGCTGATGTGGAGTAAGGGGTGCTGGTGTGTGTGGAGTAAGGGGTGCTGGTGGGGAGCAGGCTTGGCCTGCCCTGCACAATGTGCCCCCCATGCCTCTGCTGGGGAAGGGACAGAGCTGCTGGGATGAGCACTGGGCTCCAGCCCCTGGTTCCTCACCTGTAGTGATGCCGCGGGGAGTGTCCACATTGTCCTCCCTGTGCCCCTACACCAGGATGTGAGGAGTTTGGCCACAGTGCTGACTGCTGTAAGTGCCATGGGTTAGTGGTGGCCTTAGTGCTGGGGAGCGGTTGGACTTGATGCTCTCAAAGGCCTTTTCCAACCACATTGATTCTGTGATTCTCTTCCCTCCAGATTTCGGGGTGGGTCTCGCCTCCTTCCACACCAAACTGACGCCAGAGATGGAGAACTCCCTGTACTCCCAGCTCTGATGCCCCTGGCTCCCATAGGACTGCTCCTGCGCCTCCCCATCCCTCCCTGCAGCCGGGCAGGGGAGCACTGCACAGCCTCCTGCCACCAACTGGGACAGGGACCCCTTCCTGGGTACCGGGAGCATCCCCAGCTCGGGGTGCCAGAGGGGACAATGTTTGCTTATTCATTTCTACCCTCCCTTTTCTCTTTGGAAACTCTCAAGCACCTGGAACCCCGCGTCTCCCTCCCCTCAAGGTTCCGTTGTTCAGCCCCAGGGGCTCTGGGGAGCCTGGTTGGGTTGCTCAGGAGTTTGTGGACTTCTCTGGAATGGGGTCTTGAAATAATAAATGGGAATTGTACAGGAGCAGCGGCCGGGAGCACCTCTGTCATGGGGGAGCAGTGCCACCCTTAAAGATGTCCCCACCTGAAGAAGGGGCAGATTGGGGGGTGCATATGTGAGAGGCAGAGATGGAGCCTCCGCTTCCACCCCCTCAGAGGTGTGAGGAGGCCACAGGGAGAAGTGTGGCTGCTGCAGCCCAACAGCTCATCCATGGCCTGGTCCCCATCCCTGGCAGCTGTGCAACCTCCTGCACCCCCTGAGGGAGCTGAGCAGTGAGTCCTGGGGCTCCCCAGGCCCCACTTTGCTGTGCTGGTGCTGAGCCCTGTGAGGGGAGAGGGTTGAGCCAGGAAGGATGCTGCGGAACGGGTCGCAACGCTGCCTATGCCAAGCATGGGATGGGAGCATCAGCGCCACTGCTCAGCATCCACAGCTCTGCGTCCGTTGCTCTGCACACTACAGCTCTGCACCCACTGCTCAGCATCCACTGTTCCTCCCTGGCTCCTGCCCATGGAGCTGCCCCTTTCCCAGCCACACTCCCCCCAGCACACAGATCCTGTGGGAGTGGGGGCTTCCCCTTCCCACCTACCCCATCCTGGGATACACCACGCAGGGGGCACAGGGGGAGCGCCGATCCCTGCACCGCTGCCCTGGGACTGGGGCTCAGGAGGGGTCTGGGTGCAGCCTTCATCCTGCTGAGACCCCTGCACGGGGGCGAGCAGCACCCCCGGCTCACTCCTGCCTGCACCTCGGTGCTGGGCCTCCTGCCCCAGCCCCGGGGGCAGCACCTGGCCACAAGAGCAAGGATGGAGACAAACCCAGGCAGGATGGGGCTGCAGTAGGGCAGCCCCACAGCCCCCACTGCCCCACATCTGGGTGCGGAGGGGGCAAAGAAGCTGTATTTAAAACGGGGGGACACTGCAGGAGCATCCTGAGCCTCCCAACTGTGGTCCACAGAGGGCCTGGAGCTGCCCCCACAGTGTAGAACAGGCCCCTCCCTCACAGGGGAACACATGCACTGAATGAGATGCTGGCGCTGAAGCCCCCAGCTGCTGAGATCTAATGCAGTGACAACTCGATACAGAGCAGGACCCAGAGCCCCTGCGCATCCTGCACCATCCTTGGGCAACCTGGTCTAGAGTGAGGTGCCCCTGCCCATGGCAGGGGCTTGGAACTGGATGATCTTCAGGTCCTTTCCAACCCAACCCATTCTATGACTCTATTCTGAGCTCCCAGAAGAGACTCCAACCCAGCCCCAGCAGGGCACCGAGGTGCCCCTGCAGCAGAGGCAGCCAAGACAAGGCTCATCGCCATGGGTTTGTAAAAACGGAAGTCTTTATTAAAAGTTTTATCCAAATTTTTGTAACAAAAGATACAAAAGGGGCTGGAGATCCTTATTCCTGGGGCTAATCTGACCAATCGCAACCTGACAGTCACTAGGCTAATATAAAATCCATACAATCTGCTAAAAATGCAGGGAAAAAAAAAAAAAATTAGAACTGCTGCTCTGAAATTTCCTTTTTTTCTTTTTTTTTTCCTTAAAAAAATTCCTTTAACATTTATAAGTTACTCAGTTTGCATTTTACAGGACTAATTCCGCTCCAAATGGTTACAGCTACTGTACAACACGAGACGACAGCAAGACCAGACCAAAGCAACAGGAACTGGGATGTGCTGCAACGCACTCCACTCCTCTGCAGGAACAGCTGCTGAGTCTCCCCTCTGGGTGCCTGCAGGTTGCCCACCGGGAATGCCACAAAGTGCCAGTGCATCCATGGGGAGCAGGAGGAGCAGCTCTGCAGCACGCGGTTACCATCCCTTGGGTGCCACGGGGCAAGTGAAGCTCATGGATGTGAACACCTTCAGGCAGAGGAAGGGTGGGCAAAGGGTGAGGAACCCTCCTTAGAGGAGCTACACATGGCTCATCCCTGCTTCCTCCTTCCAGGCACCACAGGGTGCGGGAGCACATTGCTCTGCGGCACCGTCAGAGCACGAACACGAGTGGGAGAGAGCTGGGTTCTGATCAATGCACTTCTCTTCATGCTAAGAAAGAAAAGAGGATGAGGAGGATGCGTACACCAGGCTAGCGCTGAGGCAACTGTCCAGAGCTGGTACTGGCTAGCAGAAGGACCCTGAGAATATCGAGGCTAACACGGTCTCCTGGGGAACGCCGAGTTAGGTGCATCACAGTGATACTGGTTGAACGTGTTCTGTACAGTGCGAAATGGAGGTTGACAGAAGTGCAGTATCCCTTCACCTGCTATTTCCTATCTCTTCCTAAAGGCAGAAGCTGCTAAGGGGTGACAAGAGGCCTCATCACAGCAAAGACACTCGCAGCCACGGGAATCAGGCTTATTTGGACATCCAAGTGGAAGTTACTGAGTGGCCACTGGGAAAAAGGTTCCAGTTTATAAGAAACCAATAGGAAAGCCAAGTGTGGGGCTACTGCAAGGTGCATCATCAGAGGTACCAGGTCTTGCAAGCAGCCACCCCCCCTCTCCCAAGGCCCCAGGCACCACCCATCCCAAGCACTAAAGCATCTTCAAGCATCTCCAGAGATCACATCACCACTATTTCTGACCAGAGAGACCTCAGGGAGCGTTGGAGTCCATTGAACCAGATCTGCACCCACTGCTCGAGGTGGCTCAAGTGTCTTCAGAAAGCTGGTCTGAGGGCATGTGGATAAGCAAATGCCTTCTTTGCTGTTGGGCAGGGTGGGAGTTGGAGCTCTGGGTCCAGTGTGGCAACGCTGATTTCAGACACAAAAGATACCCGAGGAGGAGGAAATACATTTTTCTGGGATTTTTTGGGTTTGGTTTTTTTTTTTTTTTGTGTTGTGTTTTCTTTCTTTTTTTTGGTTGGCTTTTTTTTTGTTTGTTTGTTTTGTGGGTTTTTGGGGGGTTTTGTGGGGTTTTTTTTTTGTTTTTGCAAACTGCCGCACAAACCACAGAATGGAGAAAGCCTTTGGTCATGGGTACCTGTGAGAAGTGAGCCTTGGATGGAAGATTCCCCTGAATGCCTACAGGATTCTACGTCTTAAAAAAATATATTGTGGACACTGCAGCCATACAAAGGGGGGACGAGCGGGAGACGGGGATTTACAGTCTCACATAGACACAACGGGGAGGTTAAGACAAGCACAGTCAGAGTCTGTAAAACTGATTGGGTAGCTGGGATCAGTCATCCTCATCGTCCTCTTCGTCTTCTGGATCTTCCTCTCCTTCATCCTCTAGATTTCGTTTTCTCTTTTCCCCTCGGGGCAGGTCTGCAAAGAGAGGCCAAGCGTGAAGCTCAGTTCAGTCTGGTGTGAACAGCATTTGAAGTGAGGCTTGGAGCTGCTGGTGAACAAGCACAGACTAGACTGGCACCATTCCGGAGCAGAGGTCCACCCTGCCCAGCTCCTCACGGCACCCAGGAAAGCCAGGCCTGGCACGAGCCATTGACTGTTTCCCATTGCCCTCCAGACACCCCACGTTTCAATGGGCTTCTTTTTGCTGAGCACCCCCAGAAATGTCTCAGCAGAATTCAGCCCCTCTGGACCAGGCTCCTACAAAGTGATCTACAGTCACAACGGTCACTGTGTCCTGTCAAACAATCATTCAGGTGTTCACAGATTATAGCCAGAGGAGTCTGCACTCGAGTCAAGAAGGGTCAACTCTCCCCTACAGCCAAAAGGAGAGGAACATGTGTCTCCAAGAGCATCTCCTCACACACAGTGCCACCATGAGCTTCTGTGACAGAAGTACTCCTTCAGCACAAAACTACCAGGTCAAGCTACTGAAAACTGTTTTCCAGTCAATTTGCCTCTTTAATATTTAGCACTTACCCACTGTAGTTGATATTAGGAGGCATTGAAGCCTGTTTCCCCATCACCACTGTACGACCCTTTGGTTACAACCACTATCCAACAGTCAGCTTAGGCGTGAGCAGCAGCTTTAGTGGTGCCCATAGCCAAAAGGCTGTACTTTTGATCAGGGCAGATCTGCAGGCAACAACAGCACAGCACTGCAGCCTGGGAAGCTCTACAAAACCAGCAATGTGAGATTGCTGAGGCAGCTTTACAAGCACTTAGTTTGTTAGGATTCAACTCACCATCATCGGCTTCATCTTCTTCATCATCCTCACCATCTTCCTCCTCATCTTCCTCCTGGAGTCAAAACAAGACGCTTTGTTGCAAGAATCACAGTCCCACCAGCAAGGCGTCATTCCACTGCACCATCTTCCTTCTGCTCTGCTCCAGCCCTACCCAAGCCTCAGGGGGTCACGTACAAGCCAAACAGCGCGAAGCTATTGGCTCCTGAACAGCTTCCAGCATCCCTACAGAGGGGCTGTACAGCCCTGGAAGCCATGGAAGTACCAGGCTGAGCAATAAATGGGTCTGACCTGACACACTCTGTACATGACAAGTCAAAAGGTGCATAGGAAAAGGGACCACGCAGCAGAACCTCCAGATCCACCCGAGGAGCCTGGCCAGATGGGTCACCATGAAGGGACAAACACACTGTCAAACACAAACCAAAGACAGAAAACCTCACCTCATCATCTACTCCATCCTCCTCCTCTTCACCTTCCAGATCATCATCTTCATCTTCTTCATCATCGATGACTTCTTCATCCAAATCATCTTCCTCATCAGCATCCTCCTCTTCCTCACCCTCACCTTCTAACAAAAGGAAAGGAAGTAAGTGTTATGGCTCCCAAATACTCGCACCTCCAACCTGAGTATGTGAGCAGTGGGCAGGAAATCACAGCAAGAATGCACGAGGAGTGCCAACAGCAAGCCCTGTCAGCCTGCAGCAAGTCTCACTTCTTCCCCAGCCTGCCAAAGGCGGGAGGGGGGTTACCCAGACAGCCCCAGCTTATTGGCAAGTTACAATCACCATTTCTTTAGCAGCATAACCATGGCTAAATGGGGCTGTTTCCCCACACCAAGAAAATCAAGAGAAAACCCTCACCTTCCCCATTCTCATACTCATCTTCCAGCGCATCCCCATCTGCTTCAGGGTCTGAGTCAGGGGCTTCCTGGTCATCAGCATCATACCCGTCTAGGTAGGTGAGCTGGGGCAGGAGGGTGAACACGCTCTCCCGGTAGTTGATGAGCATCGTGACCTCACAGTTGAAGAGGTCCAGACTATGGAGGTTTGGCAACTTTTTCTGCAAAGATCAATTCATTCGATTATTGACGAGTTGACACTGGTTGAAGATCAGGCAACCATCACAGGACAGCTAGTTTGCTACCCACATCTGGTAAAGAAGTGCCTCTGCATGCTTAGTTCGCACCATGTGCTGCTCGGATGGAGAGGAGCTATTGCTCTTGCTAACTGTAGGCAAAAAAGACTTCTTTTCAGCTCCTCTGTCCTAGTTTCCCCACCTTGGAGATGGCTCCCTGTGAAACCATATCCAAATCATACTCTGTTCTGAACAGGGTGGGCAACAAGCCCAGCTCCCCAGCAGGAGGAATCACTGAGCTGGACTCATCCTGCCCAAAACATGAGGTGAACTCAAAAGCACCATGCAGGAAGTGGCTGTGAGCCTTCCAGCACAGCCACAGCAGCTCCCCTGCTCTGGTCCTCACACTGTGCAGCAGCTCAAGCAAAGGAGGAGTAAAATAGCTTCCAGGTTCTTCTGCAGGGACCAACTAATGAAGCAATGCCCTAGATCAGACCTTTCAGCTACAGAGTCAGGATCACAAGGCAAGAGCCTTCTCTGGGGCAGTGTGGAGGCAATGGGAACCCAAGCAGCCCATCTCTGTGACACCTCAGATGCTACCTACCTCCAACCGCATCCAATCCATTAAAGTCCTTTTTCACATGGACACTGAGCACTGCATCCACAGTTTTACCCATCCAGCCCAATTTCATGCTTCTTTTAGCAACTGGCTGCTGGTTTTCCAGGCAGAGGAACCATTACCTATTAGCCCAGCTTCCAACTGGACCCACTCATCTGTTCCCATGAGAACCACAAAGTGCTGCCAAGACGCTGGACTTCTGCACAGATACTCCCCAGAGGAAACAACATCATCCCTTAGATCCCAGCACAGCCCTTCACTCACCAAGGGCTCCAGGGTATTGATGTCTTTGATCTTGTTGCCACTTAGATTCAAGTGTGTCAGGTTAGGAGTTCTCTCTGCTAGAACTTCAAGGCCACCAGAAATCCTGTTATCACTCAGCTCCAGCTGCCAGGAGGGAATATCACATAGTCACAAAGGGCTTCAGTTTGCAGCAAGGGGAATAAAACTGCCCTGAGAACCGGACTACAACGAGCACTCAAGTTCCAGACCCTCTCCCTTAGACCACACCATAGAGCTGCAGTTCAAGTGTTCACCTGAAACCCCCTGCCCACAGCACTCTCAGCCACCTCTGTGCTGCAGGACACAGGGGCACATGCTCTAAAATCCCAAATATTGATGGTGTTTTGAACATCAGAATTTGATAATAGGGATGCTGGCGAGGGACTCCTCATTAGGGACTGTAGTGGTAGGACAAGGGGTAACAGGTTCAATCTTCAACAGGGGAAGTTTAGATTGGATATGAGGAAGAAATCCTTCACTGTAAGGGTGGAGAGGCACTGGAATGGGTTGCCCAGGGAAGTTGGAATGCTCCATCCCTGGCAGTGCTCAAGGCCGGGTTGGACAGAGCCTTGAGTGATATGGTTTAGTGGGAGGTGTCCCTGCCCATGGCAGCGGGGCTGGAACTGGATGAGCTTAAGGTCCTTTCCAACCCTGACTATTCTATGATTCTATCTGGGGAACGGGGTGCCCAGAGAAGCTGTGGCTGCCCCATCCCTGGCAGTGCTCAAGGGCAGGCTGGACACAGGGGCTTGGAGCACCCTGCTCTAGCGGAAGGTGTCCCTGCCCATGGCAGGGGATTGGAACTGGATGGGCTTTAAGGCCTCTTCCAACTCAAACCACTTCATGATTCTATGTTACCAAAGCTCCTGACAGCAGCACAACAGCAAAAGCAATAGAGAAAGGATGCTGAACACAGAATGAGTTCAAAAGCATCCCGTTGCCAAAAAAACACTTCTGTCACTTGCTCCAATTGTAAGCTACAGAGGAAAAAGCAAAATCAAATGGCTTTTTTCTGGGAAATACATGAAAAACAGTGAGGGAGAGGACAGCCAAAGTGCCAACGCAAGGCCTGCCGGGGATGGGAGCATGGGGCTGACTCACCTTCCGTAGCTTGTTGAGTTTGGGGAGGTTGGAGACGGACATCAGGTTGATGTTGATCATGCTGAGGAACTCCAGGTTCTCAAAGTCCGAGGAGAGACCAACGATCTTCCCATCGTCCGAACGGCAGTTATCAAGAACCAACTCCTTCACCTGCCAATGGGGACAGCAGCAGCGGTGAGCACGCCTGGCCAAGCCTCACCTCCAGCCTGCCCCACGCCTCAAAGCAGCAGCTCCTCCTTACCCACACGAAGGGACACAGAGATCTTAAAGCTAAAGGACTTGTGCGAGGGCACAAGGTGTGAATCCCTCATGGCGGTCAGGACTTGAGCCATGCAACGCGCATCCACCGCACCAACCAAGGTCCACCTTCTCCATCAAGAAGCATGAGAGGGTTGAACCATGCGCTCCGATCAACGCATTTCACACACAAAGCATCAAAAAGCTCTCAGGGTCAACATTTAAGGCTTCACTAATAGGAAACCGAACCAGGTCATCTGGTTTTGTCCCTTGAACTTGTCCCCATGCCTGGGGGTGCTGGAAAAGCTGCTCCAGAGGCTTTGATTCCCTGTGACAGTCTCCATGCAGAGGTGACACTTGCCCAGGCAGGTCTCTAAAGCAGATGAGCCTCACTGATAGCATCTACTATCCTGCCCAGTACAGGCTACACAGAAGCCATCCCTAGCTGGCAATCCAGCACAGAAATCACCCCTCCCATAGCATCAGGCCCAAGAAGCACCAGCACAGATCTGCTCCCCATCAAGCACCAGCAGGGCAAAACCCACCCAGCACCCCCTTCTCCCCCTAAGCTCAAGCCCCAGCTCTCACAGGCCCCTTCCAAAACTCACTTTTACCCCACACGTTCTTCACAACAAGACACAAACTCAGCCTTGGCCTGAAGGCTCGTGATGCTCTCCAAATCCCTCCTTCGCAGCACTCCCATTTTACCTCTCTTGCTCACACCAGCCAACTCTTAGGGAGTCATTTTAACATCCCTTTGCCTCACCGGCAGCAGTTTTGGGCCATCTTTGCAGCACCAGCACCCAATGAATCAACGCTTGAAGCCTCTGGAAGCGGCAGCACCGGTCAGGAGCTCCGCAGCTGAGCCCGGGTGGCTCCCAGCACCCAAAGAAGCCTCCAACCACCCCGGCGGGGGTGAAGGCTGCCGAGGCTGAGCCTCCGCTGCTGTTGTGCTGCTGGGGGGAGCCTGGACGTTACCAGGTTATGAAGCACCCCGGCCAAGAGCGGCTTTAGCACTGCACCAGGGCGGCCTCACCCAGCGGCAACGCTCCGGCGCCAGGGCACGCTCGGACCCCGCTCCCCCAGCCCCTGGTGTCAAACCCGCGCCCTCGCAGGGACCCTCAGCCTCTTCGGTTCATTTTCGGCCCGAAAGCGCCTTTTTTTTCCACCCACAAAACAGTTTTAACCTTTACCAAAGCCTCCACTCGCGGCCCGTTCCCAGGCGCCCCAGCCAAAGAGCGCAGGGTGACAGCCACCGACTACCGCGCTGCACGGCGCCGATAAGGGCCGAGGGCGAACCGGAACGCCCGGGGAGGGAGCGATGCCCTGGGCCTGGGGTGAGCGGAGCAGGCGGGACCCAGCGAG
>JAOEHY010030698.1:0-53733 GCA_025447955.1 Psilopsiagon aurifrons | reverse complement strand
GACCAAAATGTACTAAGCAGTAACTAAAAACATTGGTGTTATCAGCGCTGTTCTCAGGCCACAAGTCAAAAACACAGTGCAGCACCAACTACCAAGAAGGGGAAAAATGACTGCTACTGCTGAACCCATGACAGGTGGTCAAGTACGCAGTCACTGATCCTTTTGGATCTTGTGGCTAGTGAGTAATAGAACTGGTGGTAAAACCGTGCATTATTCTTGGGCTTTCCTTGTTCTGCTCCATTGTAAATAGCTCTTGTTCACTGCCTCCAGTGCCCTCTCAGGTTATGCTATTTAACAATAAAATGGCCAGGTATTTTCAGGTTTTCCTTCTTGGTCTGAAACACGTTTACTAAAACATATAATGAGCTCAGCATCCTTTTAAAGTATTCATACAACAAAAAAGCTGAACACAAAAAAACCCCACCAAACCAAAAAACCTCACTGCATGCCTCTGTGTATTTTTTTGTGGTTACGTTACACTCAGAACCCTAGTAGAATTGTGGGCACTATGACAAAATGGGAATTTACTGAAAATGACAACTAAATGTTGTGTACATCCCACCCTCTTGTCAACTTCTGTAATGCGGTTTCTAAATATTTCATTACTTAGAACAACTTACAGCGATTTGCATGGGATCTAGTATGGGTCAGAGCAGAAGAGCTTGTAAATCAATAATATAAATGCTGACTGTCTAGTTTTTATTTCAGCATGTGCTTTTAGCATGTGTGTCAATTAGATTAAGTCCTTTCTGTTTGGGCTTGTCTCGAGTAAGTGACATGAAACAGTGAAGTTTCAGAGGTTTAATTTGAACAGATAGTAAAATGAAAGGAAAATAGAGCTAATCCCAGGCATAACAATGTATCATACTGCACATGGCCTTGACTGTCCAATCAAGTCGTGAACCATGAATAAGATTCCACTGACTTCAATTGCACAGACTAATTTTCCCTCAGCTGTATTCAGAGCTTAATCATTTTTTTTTTGACACAACACATCCCTGCTTGCAGGGCTTATACTGCCAGCCTTGATGTTGGTATTACCAAATGTTAAAAAGTAGAATGCTTGTATGGAAAACAAGGTCTTTCACAAGATGTGCTGCAAGCTTTCAAGTTTTTGTGGCACATTTCATTAATTTTTCCCTGTTAACTGAAGTCCTTTTTCTGATAGTCTTCAGGTTCCAGGATAAACTTTTTTATTTTTAATGAAGTTTACGGTCTGTAGTGATTACACAGAAAAGCTTCAAAGGGAGGCCTGTTCTTACTAAACACAAAACCTCAAAAAAATCCCCAACCTTAAAAACAAAAATATTTTTGGTAATACAGTGCATGTTTCTTAAAAAAGATATTATGATTAAGTCAAATTCAAAACAGTCATTCTGAGCATTAGAATTTGGCAATGTTGCAAATATCTCAATAGTAGAGTCAATATTTTTAATGTAAACTTGATCCTTTATTACATCATTCAGTTGGCTTCATGGTATATAGTATGCTGGTCTCATTCTGTGTCAGTTAGTTTGTATCAGTTAACTAGGTGCTTATTATTTACTCACTACCATGATATCATTCTGGATACGAACACACCCAGTGAGGGTTGCCATACTTGTGGCATCCTTGCTCAGTTTTTCTGGTTCCTGTGCATTTCATTTTGAAAAACATTTATATCAATAGGCCAAATGAAGCTCTGGTCTAACCAAAGATAAAGTAATTTTATAATAAAGAGAACAGTGGAATGGGACCTGTTTGCCCCAAGGAATATTTTTTTCTAAAGTGTATATTCTATAGAAAAAACAACATTAGGGATACTAATTATGAGTACCACAACCTTTGTCTTTTAAACTGCTTTAGTAACATTAACTACCGGAATTAAGTAAGTGTAATTTGGGATATATAACCTGCAACTGCAAAAAATATTTCACCACTTAGAAATACATTCTACCACATAATGTTTCTTGGAATGGAGAATTTTAAATGTTGAACTTTTTTATGTAATAAAGGTCATGTTAGTGGAGATATGGTCTTCCTTATAATCACTGCTGCAGGGATTCATGAAACAAACAAGATTCATCTTCAAAACCAGCAGAAACTAAATGTGAAGATAAAGATTGTATGTACCTTAGACTGAAAATGTTCAAGCCATCGAAAGAAAAAGCCAGAATACACTGCCATTTAAAGTAAACAATGGTAATTTAAAAAAAAAAAATAATTTAACTTGTCAAAAATAGCCACAAGGCTCGGGAGATTCACATTACTGCTTAGTGCAGGAAATGCATTCACTATGTTAACAAAGGTATCTTTTTTACAGGCAAAGTAAATGTTGCAAATGGCTTCCTATAATTTACTTGGTTTTATCTCTTTACTTTCTACGGGTGTTTCAGGCTGATTTTTTAGCCTATCTCCTTTCATGACCCTCAAAACTATTTGTCTTACTGCAAAGGACTCCTTCAGGATGAGAATCATAGATTATCCCCTCTTACTTTATTCAAGGCTGGGTTGGACAGAGCCTTGGGTGGCATGGTTCAATGGGAGGTGTCCCTGCAGGAGGGTTGGTATTAGATGATCTTAAGGTCCTTTCCAACCCTAACTGTTCTATGATTCTATGATTCGATACTACATTTGCTGCTACTTTTCAAGTCACACTCTGCACTATGCTTAATCCTATGTCGTCAGTTGTGTGCAATGCAGCATTGTGCCCAAATGTTTACTCTTGAGCCCCACTCATCTATCCTCTAATGCATTTTCTTAAAAGTCTGTCAAAGATTTTTCATCTGCTTGCCATCTTTCTCCGTACCTGCCTTGATCCTTTGCAGCTTTTGAGTCATGTCCCCTGTCTTCTTCCCCTTTACTCATTAGGCATTCCTAAATGGAAAGAGATCTTTGCAGACTTTATCTCCAAGGTTCCACTAAATTTTCCTTTACCACTGTGTCGTATAATTGGCTGCACTCATGGTAATACCTAACCTACTTCAAAGTTACATTTCTCACGAATTTTTCTTCCTACTTTACAATTACCTTAATTGTAACTATTTCAGTTATTCAGTTAGTATATTTTAATACTTTGTTTTCTGAACTGATAAGACATACTTAATTTAAAATTGAGTAGTCAAGTTGTGAACATTTATAAAAACTGAGTTTGTTGCTTCTGCCTTTCATGATCGTGTAAATGAAGAACCACCTCTAGTTCTAATACTTGTGCCCACTGATTAAAAAATAGCTAGTATCCACTAATTTCTTGGCATTTAAATTATGTCATTAGCAGTCAAAAAAGGTAAAAAAGTTGTAAGATTTGTCAGAGTGAATGACCATTTTAAATTTGGTTTTATCTGTCCATGACTAATAACCCAGGAGACAACACACAATTTATTTGTAGAAAAATTAGATGAACTTTTAAGTAAAAATACTGCTATACTATATCTGAAAGACAAAATGGCATATTAATATAGAGAATGTTTAGCAGATGTGAACAATTTCTCAACATAACTTTTAAATCCTCACATAGGAATTGACTGTTGCTAATGCTTGGCAATATTATCCTGCATCACAGTGTTCTGTCACAATGCAACATAAACCACAATTTGGCACTCTATTCCGGTGGTTTGCAATTCCACATTTATCATGAAGGCTGTGTTCGGTGTTGCTTCAGGTTTGCCTGTCAATATGCTGCTCCATGTCCATGAGGAGTATTCAGAAGTGAATAGGTTTGCCTCAGCAGGGGAATGAAAACTTACTTTCTAATAACATTCCATCATGCTCCATCTTGGATTTGTTTGAGAATATTTAAGAATTTCAAATGCTTCTTAAGGTGACACAAGGGATATCGTTTTTGTTTCAAACAAACAGCAAAGTACAAGAAAAGTTGTATAACTTTTTAGAAGTTTAGACAAATATTAGTTTGTTAAAAGGGAATATACATTACAGAACTAATTAAACTTTAGTGTCAGGATCCTAGTTTGTAGACTATAGGTGTCCAACAATGCCCCACTCACGGTAAAGTCACTGCTCTGTGAAATAGGCACCGATATTCACAAAAGTATTTTTGGGGGCATAATAAGAAAAGAATAGAAAAGAATCAGCTATGACAGATATTTTATTGCAGGGTATGTCTGCCTTCAGTCAGGAAAAATAGCAATGCAAATGGACACAAAGAAGCACAGTGCTGAAGCTGCAAGTAACTGCTCTGTTACAATGAATGCATAACTCACTGTCACGCTACAGAATCCAAGTGTATTGTTAAAACTCCTTCAAGTTGGATAAATCTGTGCAACCAGGTCAGTTAATTCATTGTGTCCATTTCTCACTGAAGTACCAGTCAGTTCAAACAGCTCTCATCTATCTTTGTAAATAAAATACGAGCAGTAAACCTTTGAGATTCGTACCAGCTAGAAAGCTACGAAAATTACTCACTCTTTCTGGCTCAGAGGAACTTGAAGTGACCATGGAAAGAGAAGACCACAACCTGTACAAATTACCTGGCCTATCACTTTTGAGAGCTACTCTTGCTCCTCAGAATTAAGGGAGTAAAAAAAAAAAAAAAAAAAGAAAAGGGAATATCTGAATGATAATTGACACTTTGACACTCAGCAATGTTTCCTTCAGACCATGAAGAATACCATCCACCCTATCCACCTGGCAGAGATCTGTCCACCTACACAGCTTTTGGCCTTCCTTTTCTATTGAAGGAGAAATGCTAAAAAAAAATGCTTTTTCAACTTCAATAGCTTGGATTTCTCACAGTCAAACAACAGACAAGATACAGTCCTGCTGGAATATACAGGCAACTTTTTCTTGGCTTTGGAAAAAAAGAGTTTGTACGCTGATACTGGAAGATATCCTTGCGGGCCTTTTTCCAGCAAGTTTGCCATACTCTTGTCACACATGTTAAATCTTATCAGTAAAATGGATTTTCACTCATCTGGATCAACTCATTTAGTAGCAGTCAAAGCCTGTCTCACATCAACTTACCCAGCATTTCTTGTTCCCCAAACTGTCTAGCAGCCCAGCAGACTCCAGAGGATCACATACTCAAACACGCCTACTTTCTGTAGCACATTTTGACTTTCAGATTGCATTTCAATAGCCTGCTCCACTTAATGCTTCCTCTGTACCATCGACTGCTGGGTTCTGCTAACATGTTTTTAATAACAGCACAGTATTCCATGTTCTGGAACAGAAATACCACAACAATACAATACAACTGAAAATCAAATGTTTCGTTAAGAGGCAATTTTGAGTTAAAAGGAAAGGCTTACTGGCCTTTTCCTCTCAGCCTACTTGGGTGGCATCTTCCAGAGCCAAGTGGGCAGCCTGCTTTCCATTCAGGTAAAGAAATTCTCCTGCCTGCTTGAAAATTAATAGATTCTTTGCAGCCTGGGCACCCAAGTGCATGACAGGATTATGACACCAAACCACCCACATTGTCACAGAGTGGTTTTGTTTTTAAAAAAATGCAGACACTAGGATGAGTTTTAAGGTGGAGAATACTCTTAAAGCATGGTGCTTAAGTGAACATGCACTGTGAAAGGGTACTTCACACGCAGACACATATCCCACCAAAAGAAACTAACAAAATACCAGCAGATGTCCTGTATAGTACAAATGCTTCCAAAACAAATAACCAGTAATTATTCCTCTCCACTCAACTTCTGAATATGCTCTCCAGAAGAGGTAAGAATATATAGTTAGGATCTCAGAGTCTGTAAGAATTTCCTAGGTGCTGGAGGCAGGGAGGGTGTAAGCCAGCAAGGTTGCCCAATTTTTTCTCATGGCTTTTCTGCAAACTGACCTCTCAGAGCTCCCCACTGTCTCAAACGCTGACAAATTGGTTTGAAGTTACATTCACATCTAAATCTACAGATTTCTCTTTGTTGCTAAAAGTGTTTATAGATTTGTTCTTGTCAAAACCTGGGCCTCTAGGAAAGCAGAAACTCACTTTAAAAACTAGCCAGTCTTGCTCAAAGCCATAAAATTCTTGCTGATCTCAAGAACCTGAGGGTGCCCCCTCAGCTTTGTGATGCAGTTTCCCAAATATCTGTATTTTTAAATTAAAATATAGATGAGTCTTAGTCTCAGAAAGTGCTGCTGCATGTGTGAAAGTGTAATACATTCAGGGCAGGAGGGAAGGTGCAAGAGCAGGCAAAATCTTCCCTTATCCCCCCTCTTTCCTCACTACTCTCATTTTGTACAGCCTCTTCTCAAGAAGCGTGGAGGTTGCTGAAGATAGGGAAGCAGAAAAACTAGCTCCAGCCTGGAAAAGAAACAGAAGAAATATTCTGGTCCTGGAAGCAGAACACTTGCAGGGTTCCTATTGTTCACAACCAACTTCATGAGCAGGTACTATGCAGGCACGATTTCAAGATGCTTCAAAGTTAATGGAACAATTGTCCTATCAAAATGATTAAATTGTAACCAACTATGTCAGCTTTCTGTGAAATTCTGTAGCATTAGTTATTTCTTTGCACAAGTTATGTAGCGTATCAGCTTTAAAATCAAGTTAAAAATAAAGAGATCGTAAGTGCTTGAATCATGATTTTGTATGACGGAAATAAGGTGAAAAAGTAATTACTGCTTTATGTTACCCAAAGCATTAATGTAGTTTCTTGGAAAATCGAAGACAGATTTTAAGAAGTGATTAATGTCAAAGCTCATTTCTTAGAGAACAATTTATAATTTCCTTACATAAAATGAAATATTTAAATAAATTGTTATGGGAAATCTTCCCTTAACTAAACTGAAATGTTGCCATCTGTCTTCTATTCTCCCTATGCTGTTTGCCAGTTACAAAGAAAATAATTAAAAATTATTAGACAGTAGAATAATGCAGTGATAAGGTGCTGGTGTTTATGTTAATATGCTCCCACTCAGGAATGTACCAACTTATAATGCAGCATCTTCTCCTATATGTTCAGGCATCTGTTGTAACCTTCTCGGCACTTAAGGAGCAACTTACAGTTACAAAACAAATTTTTTTCATTTTCTAATTTTAAAAGGAAAACAGCTCAGATCCTGTTCTGCCATTGGTTCCATAAAACAAACAGAAATGTTTGTACCATTGAATTGCACCACATCATAGAACATGTATGCACAGAGAAAGGAGAGGCATTAGATAGGTGGGTGCCTCTGGTAAGTTGTCAGAAATCTATGATTTCTGTAAAGAGGACACAACTTTGCCATTCTGGGGATCACATGCACACAGTAAAAGCTTACATGCTCTCAATAAAGCACACTGGTAAATATATTGAGAGTAGCCACATAATGTGTATTTAAATTATCATTTATGTCATGTCTTAAATACAAAGGGCAAGGCACAAAACTATATTTTACACCAAATATTTCCTTGTTTGATAGGATTCTGTTTTAATACTAAATAAGCCCTATTTGGGCAGCTATCCTGCTGTACAAGACATGGGAGCATTTCAATCACAGCGTCATCAGTATGCAGTATCACTTTAACACATAAACCAATACTGGGAGCCTCATATATTCAATAAAAGAAGAAATTCAGATGTCTTACAAGCCATTAGGTGAACCTCTGAACTGAAAACAACTTGACGGTATAATATGATTCATTTTCTTGGCCACAGATCCAGGCAGATACTAAATTCTTTGGGAAGAGAAAATCATGATTTTGGAAGTGACATCAAACCTGCTGGGAAAGCTGCAGTCATTTCTGGACATTACAAAGCAGAAGCTTCTGGAGAGGAGAATATTAGCTGGTACAGCTTGAGGCTAAGTGTGAAGAATCTGCAATAGGGTCTGCAATAGGATCAAACTTCCCCTGAGGACCAGGAAAAGAGGAAACCTTACTACACATGCATGCACACACAGAGGCCAATGCCAGGAATGAAATCTAAATGGTAACCTCCAGAAAGAAATAAGTGAGCTTCTGTGTGTGATTTAGAGTTAGCTCTAGGTTCACATGGCAGCATATGCCATCTGTGAGACAAGCACAAAGGAGAGCTGAAATTTACTTGAGTCTGTCTGACTTCAGCTTTGGATTCACTCTTCTGTCATGTGACTTCCTTGTTTTCCTATATATAAAATGTCTATTTACGTTTGTGTGTGTGTGCGCTTGTAGACTGACTGCACTTCATTAAATTTACAGGTATAGTGCGCTTTTCAGTTTTTGTTCTTTATACAGACTCTGGTCATTAGAGGCAATAATAATAAACCACTCCCTCTGAAATTGTGCTACAGGACGTTATTACAAAGCCAGTAACTGTTCTGTTATTTATAGTGTCTGATTTATTGCTTTTTGTGTAAGCAACCATCAACTAATTGTACTCTTAAATCTTGCTCTTTTGCTGAGATGTTTAGACTACCATTTTTATTGTCGCATGCTTTTATTCTTCAATTCATTCCACAAGGACTGTTTAGGTGATTTGTTTCCTGCTAATATGCACTGACAGCTGGGATGCTGGGAACTGGATTAATAGGAAATAACTCATGAGTTCGTCTTATGACTGAGAGTCCTACAAATGAGATTTTGATAGCACATATAGTTAATGCTGCTACACAAAGGAGTAGTTTTACCTGTGATCTGAGACTCAGAACTACATTTTCATACTGTCTGCCACACTTGTCACAACAATTTTTACTTCCAGCTTTTCCTTCCTTCTTTGGACAAGACTGCCTGATCTGGGAATCCTTACATAATTTTAAAGCAGACCATTCCCCCAAAGAAAATGAGCAAATACAACTGGAAGGCACCAAACTGAGCCACAAATTCTTCTTTCATTCTCAAATAGGCTAGGAAAAAAAGGAGTTGATCACTGCTATCATATCATGCTCTGAGTGTGTGCATGAAAATTATGAAGTATTATGGGTTTTTTATTTTCAAAAGGAAACAAACAGTTTCCATATCCAGTGAGATGGCACCCTTAGCAATTTTCCAAAAATGTGATACTGGCTGATTAAAAACAGACATAAATTATTCCTCCCATAGTCTGCAATAGAAGAAAAACAAACTTAGTAATAAAATATGAAGAAATCTTCCTATTTCACCTTAAATGTCAGCCAATGCTTTGTTCCCCTGTCATGATTTTAAAGGTCAATTACAGAAAATATGTCCTGGAGAAACTGTAAGTATTGAGGTTTTTCTACCAAGAATATGATACCAGGAACTAGTAACATTCATGTTTATGAATTCCTGCTGAATTGCTCGTTCACTAGTTAACTTCCAGAGTCAGTGTGGAAGCCTCATTTAAGTGTAACCTAAAACCTATTTGTGGACTAAAAAATGTCAATACAAAGGTTAATTCCTTATAGAAGCTTCTTTTAGAAGTGAAAATAAAAGTATTATAGCCTATAAGCTGAACTAAAGCCTTTCTCTTATTTATTATTTCTATGAACTCTTTTCCTAGTAATTAATCCTTCAGATCACTTAGGAATGTCAATAGTTTATTGTTCCAGCTCAATTCAACAAGACTGTCAATATAATTTTTTCCTTTTTGCACAGAATGAATCAGACTACAGCATTGTTCTCACTTACTGGTGCAGGAGTAAACTCAGCAAGCAGCTGTACCATAAAAACAAATTAGTAAAGGTAGTAAATGACATACTTCAGAGGCTGTTTTCAAAAACACTTCAGAAGAGCGTAAGCAGTCAGGAGATGCATTGTCAGCACTGGAACTGTTAGCTGGGGTGGTGTGGTATCAAGTGGCTAAAAAAAATGATGCCTATATGTAAGGCTTGATTCTTTCTTTTTTTATAGTTTCTGGTTCTGTTCTTGCCTGTGTCTTTGGAATGCTGAAAGAATGTCTAATTAACTGTTTAGTGTTTTTTTTTTGTTTAAGCCAGTTATCATCCAAGCAGGCCCAGACAAATTCTAAGGTAGTCTTAAGTAGTACTTATATGAGTAGATTTTCTGGAGGGCCATTGAATGTAAAGCAACAAATTATAAACAAAGTTATGACACTTTATAACTTTGTGGAGAAGCACTGACAGGAATTGGTGGAACGGAACAATTCAGATTATTGACAATCATACACAGGAAATTCTCCTCAACTTTGGAAATGTTGGTCAGAAACAGAGACAGAGAGCAACAAGGATTTGGATAGGGGAAAGAATTATGGAAGCACTGGACTATTCTGCAGTATCCATTCTTTTATGTCCTTTTTGGACTTATATTTCCTATATATTCTTCATATATCCTAGGTACAAAATAGAAGTGCACAATAGATTCATTTATTTCAGAAAACATCCACAATGTTGTCTTTGAAGATAAAATCAAATGAAGATATATGCAGCTACATCACAAAAAGGCCAAATCTGATGTATCTTTCCACAAAAAGGAATAATTTTAAATATCCATTTTCAAATACATAGAACCATATTAGGATGATAGTCCCTCTAATACAAGGTTTTCCTGAAGAAACCTGAAGGTGGTTAAATAGAATGAACAAGCCTGGGTTGATTAGTGAATGTCTACATGCATGTATACTTAATTTCTGCAAATAAGTTTTGAAGTAACTTGCCTGTAAGAATTCTTTTTCCCAAATCCTTCTAAATAGCAGCTGAGTCATACCATAACACATAAGGTTTCATATATATTCAGTTCAACCCATGTTTCTGGGTCTTTATTGTATATTCTGTAGTAAGCCTCGTATATCTTCCAGCAGTACATAGTGGGTAACTTTACTCTTTTTCTCTAGCTGTATATTCATTTCTAACTCAAGTAAATGCATAAAAATCATGTCTGTCGAAATTTTGGCTAGTCTCTAACAGCCACCACAGACCTTGTGATACAATCAAAACTGTATTGCATTAATAACTTCAAAGTAAACATAATTTTCATTGTAGCGTTAGCACTAGGTATTGTCAAATTCACTCATTTTCATCTGCTTAGAATCATGGCAGAACCAGGATTACATTTCCTGTAGCCACATAATAGCCGTGTTTTGTATATTGATGCCTTTTATATTCTGACATTTGTCCCCAAAATAAGAATTGCTTTCTTTCCTTCCATAACATTTCTTAGTCAACCATAGCACTATGGTGAGGATGGAAGCTCTTCAGCTAGCTTTCATGGGCTTAGATATGATAGTAGGACTATCCTGATGAAAGCCATACATACACCATCTCAGAGTTAACTGTATTCATTTCCAATGGAAAACTGGTTTACACGCATCTCTTCATTGATGTGAAAGTATTGCAGAAATTCCCTTTGTAGGCCTCACTGAAATATAAGGAATGGTATTACCTCTTATCATCTGATGAAGAACATGTGATTTAGAGCTAAAACCAGAGACTGCTTTTCAAGAGCATGCTGGTGTTGCAACTTAAACCTTCCTCGGAAGGAGCAAACTGTGAGGACCATGGACAGATCTTGCTCATTTCATGGGCTACCATGAGCTCCGAGTTAAAAAGCTGTTTATAGCTAAGAGATGAGACATGAAGTCCTTTAGCATTAGGAGAATCTGGGCACAAAAATGAGAGAATTCTGCAACCTATCAGGATTCTGCATGTACACATAATTAAAACCCCCCATCTATCAGAGGTCTTACCACTCTATGGTTCCCTTTTCTCAGGCAAAATGAAGGACATTAGTGTTTCAACAAGGCTAATATTCTTTCAGTTATCACTACCTTTTTTCAGATTTTATCTGCACAAGAAAGCAGCTGGTCATGATAAATTTTGCCAGTGTGGTGGGGTTTTTTTTATGGTATACCTCCCCAAATATTCAACAGTGGTTCTCAACAGTTTTAGCAAAGCCTGTGTAGTAGTGGAAGAAATGAGAGCAGTGCCTCCAAGTTGGCATTCACTTTGGAAAAAAGAATAGGATTTTTTTATTTTTTTTTTTCTGTGAAGGAAAATTATGCACGTTCTCAAGGACATTAAAAAAGTTTTCCAAAAACTATGGATACTAATATATCTCAGAACTTCCCATAACTCTCAAAAAGATGCTGAAATTACCTCAGAATTACCTTAGAAAGCATTGCTGCAGGTGGCTGCATTATGTATTCTGGAGGAGATACCTGAAAAGCAGATATCACGATACAGAAAAGTGCGAAAGAGATTAAAGAGCATCACAAATGTACTAAACAAAGTGTATTTGTTCCTGGTACTTTCACTGAAGCAACTCCTGTGGCTTGGTGAAAGCAGACTTTTATTCTAGAAGAGTCAAAGTATAACACAAGCAAATGACTGCCATCTCCCATTCAGCTGGCCTCACATATCAGATTTAGGGTTTTTTTTCTTTAACCAGATTGAAATACAGCTTTGGCATGTCTACGTGCCTAATACACCATATTCCCTTATGCTCCAACCTAGAGTACTCAATTAATTAAGGAGCAACTCATTTCACACGCAAATCTGCACTAGAATGGCTGCAAAGAGAACTGGCAGAAGTATCCTACTATGGTCCCCTTTTCTACAAAATGACATCACCATCCAACCTGGTCTGGCTCCCACATAATTACAGTTTTCACAGCTCAATGTAGGAATGCAAGGTGATGGCATTTTTAATGCTTGCAGTTTGCTGGTTTATGAGTTAAGGTAGGTGGCCAGGTGCTATTTCGCAGGCTCATCTGTCAGTCTAGTGCTGTATTTGCAAAACCGTGAGACTAAATGAAAATGTTGTGAGCACTTCTTTACACTGGAAATATAAATGTTTTCTTTTTTGGAAAAAAAAAAAATGCTGCCCAGTGTAACAGGAAGTGATCTAATATTTCATGTAACAGCCTTATTATTGCTAAAAGGTCTGAATTTAGCTTAAGTAGTCAGCATCTCCTGACATTCACTCTTTCGTTGGTAGTATTTGACAGTGTAGTAAAAAATAAGAGAAAAGGAATAATAACTCACTGCAATCGCATCTCATTATGTTAAAAGACAAGTTGGCAGTGGAGCAGCAAAGCTCTTTGAATGATAGGGTAATAACTGAGGAGAGATTTGGCATGAAGATCTTCCATTTTGAATATCTAGGATCAAATGCCACTTTATAGCCACATAATCCCTGCTTGTATAAGATGACAGACACTGAGATGGAGAGCTCAATCACAAACATCATACTGTGGAGAAGTTAGAATCATATTCTTAAGGCATGAAGATATAAAAAAATATAAAAAACAAAAAATAAAACCATTTATATATAAATATATATATATAAACATTTTTTAAAAGTAATCTTTCCATCTTCTTTATGCACGCAATGGCAAAGTGCTATCCTCAGAAGCAACATGGTCACCTAGGTGGGAAGTAGGCTACAGTGTCACAAAAAATAACTGAGAAAAGTATCCCCAATGAGAAAAAATGTCAGTAAACACTTCACTTTTGTGATAGAATCATACAACCACAGAATGGTGTGGGTTGGAAGGGACTTTGAAGATCATCTATTTCCAAGCCCCCTGATAGGCAGGGACACCTTTCACTAGACCAGGTTGCTCAAAGCCCCATCCAACATGGCACTGAACAATTCCAGAAAGTTCTCCCGAATTCAGTTTTCAAATTCAAGCTCAACAAAAGCAGTGTGTAGTTTGTTGTTTCTTTTTACTATATTGAATAAGAATGTGCCTCTTTCCCAGCTGAGGTCCCCTGTAATCCAAAGTGGCAGCTTCATTCCTGGTGGAGTCTCATCCACATTCCTCAACCTCCAGGTACTGAGACAAGTATAACTTTCATATTTCCCTTTTAAATGCTCCCGCCTCTAAACTACCAGACAAACAGCGTGCAAAAGCCTGTTTTTTCACCTCCTCTCTCAACTGTGTTTTGAAGACTTAACCAAATGCCAGCCTACCAAGAGTGGGGCTCTGTCCCAGGCAGTGACTTGATGGAATCATATGATTTGCAAGATTTAATGACAAAGAAATTTAGCTATGTTCATATGTTCATAAAGGCACTTCATGCAAACTAGTTTGAGGTAGCTTGGCAATAAGTAATCAAATCCTCTCCAGTACGGTGAATTGTTCTTTGAAGATAGTTCATTTTGCCTTGAGAAGAAGCATGCTGTTTACGCACCTAACACAAACTCTCTAAACTACTTCCCTGGGACCTGTTACACTTCTTTTGTTGCTATTATTATGCTTGAGATACCACCACAATTTGTTCAGATCTTGTCCAAATAAATGCTAAGCCATATCCAGAAGGCAGCAATGAACAGAACACAAATGAAACAGCAAATGAGACATTCACCACTGATGAGCTCAAATGTGTTCACCTCTGTTTAGTCGTGATTGCTAGCCCACCCCAAAGAAAAGGGGTGGAATATGACACATATATATATATGAGAACTCTTATGAAATCAGACAGTAAAACTGTCCACAGTGACAATTCTTGTGCACTATTTAGTTCACCATGATACAGAAGAGCTTATGGTAATTAGGTAGAATTATGAGATACATAACTTTTAGACAAATACCTTTACATAGGGAGAAACACTAGGTATAGCCTCTGGTTTTGAATGAAGAGAAAAGGCACTACATTTTTAAGAAAACTAGTTATCCAAAAAATAGTGAAGGCAGAAAACAAGTTGCAAAAGCTGTTTAGATAAAATGCAAACTTTCAACCTCTGTGAATTGTAGCCCCCAGTTTCTTTATGCTTTTCATGAGCGTGATCAAAATTAACTACAATCGCCACTAGGTAACAGTTGTGTCTACCTAAAGCAAGGAGAACAATTCCTTTTTTTTAATCAACTCTGAAGTAAACAATGTTAGTACAGGTGTGGACCAAGATTTGCCACCTCCAGAGTACCTCAAATTATATTTTTCTGCACAGGAGAACCTCCATATTCTTGTTTGCTATATAATATACATTTTAGAGAGAAGTCTTAGGTTTCCAGTCACAGCAGTTTGGATATTGTGGAGAAATAGTCAGCTCAGAAGAAAATGTCACATTTTTGGCTTCGTAATCTTTAATTGTGGAACGCACAGAAAATACCTAAGTGGTCAGAGTCAGGCAAAGATTTCTGAGCTGGTCTTACAGGTGACAAAAAGGTTATTTGGAGATGTAATTACTCTTGGCACATTGTGTCAGAAGATACATCAGGATTTGCTAGGCTTCCCTAGACATTATAGAACTTCATTGCCATATTATTGCCATATTTTTACTGGTGAAGACCTGTTGATCTGGCAATCAAACCCAAAAATCTAGACAGAAAACAGGTATCATTTTCTGACAGACTCTAACTACGTAAACAGCAAAAAACAGATCCCATATGGTTTTCATCAGCAGAAAATATGCCATTTGCTTTACTTGGCTGCATTTTGATGCCTTGTTTTAGGTGGAGAGATATGAAGGAACTTGACAACCTGACAGGAACCTCCTGAGGTTCCAGAACAGTATAAGAATTGCCAGAAGATTATTTTTCTCCTTCATTCAGTTGTTAAGGGACTGCATTTGGAGCGCTGTGTCCAGTTCTGAGCTCTTGACACAAGACTGGAGCGAGTCCAGTGGAAGGTCAGAAGATAGTTAGGCACCTGCAGAATACAGCATACAGGGAGTCTTAAAAAGAGAAGGCTAAGGTCATGCAGGTCTTCAGTAATCTAATAGGCGTTTGTATAAAAAACAAAGCCACACACTTCCTGCAGGCACACAGTGGTAGGACAAAAGGTCACAGGCACAAGACACAGAAATGAAAATCCGGAATCAGTATCAGAGAAAGAAAATTTAAATCATGAGAGTACCCCATGATTACAACAGGGTTACCAAGGTGACCAGAGAGATGGTGGTATTTCCAGCCTTGGTGGTATTTCCAGCCTTGGAGGTATTCAAGGCTGAACCAGACATGACTGCCGGCAAACTGGAATAAGCTGTCACTGTTTAGAGCTGATGGCTTGGTCAGAAGACCTAAGAGGTGTTCAGCCAGGAATCTATGACATTCTACTGGCTTCAGCCTGCCTGATGTAATTATGCAATGACTAAACAATGTGCTTACAAGATTGAGGACTCGGAACAATTTAATGAAACAGGAACAGAAGGAAGCTGCAAAAGACCAGAAGTGGTATAGTGAGTCATGCTTGTGATGCTGGTGCTAGGGAAAACTAGCACTAAATAGTTGCTAGTTGTAGGAGCTTTAGAAATAATTCCCAATCTTGTTCTAAAGCTCCATTTGAAATACATGTAAGGTAGCACTGAATGGTAAGTGAACCAAAACATAAACCCCAATGTTTCGTACCACCTGACAGATGCTCATCGAGTTTAGCCGTCAACCATCAAGTAGTTCACTGCTGCACTTCTATTATATCAAAGTAAGCTTACTAATGCACAGCAACTGTTTTCAGAGAATTCCCTGCCCCTTCATGTGCACAAATTGCCCATGGGCTGCTTACAATTTTGAGGATTTTTTCTTCATTATTCAAAATTATTCATTGCAAAATTTCAGCAAACAAGCAGTGGTCTGTAGTTTGTGAATGAGCTGTTTGTCACCAGTATGCAGTATGGACTTCATCCAAAACCTATTGAATTTGATGGAAAATCTCCCACTGACTTCAAATAGGCTTTGAATTGGCCCTGTTTGAGTGGTAGCATTCGTTTTGGAATTGTAGGTCACATGGCATTTTTCTCCAATATTCGGTGTTTCTGCCAACTTGCCAGACAATAAAGAGCATTTGTCTGAATTTTGACACAAAGAAAATACAGAGCAGCCATGAATACAGCCAGAATTTTTTTCTTTTCTTTTTACTTTTTTTTTGAGGGAAAAAAAAAACAAAAAAAACCCCACAAAACCAAAAACAAACAAATGAAAAACAAAACAAAACAAACAAAAAACAAACAAACAAAAAACCAAAAAAACCCAGCTCATCTATTAATGGAAAAGAAAATGGTAATATCTGCCCAGGCATAGTTCTTTTGGAATCACATGAAGGAGAGTTTCAAGTTATTAGAGGATTAATGTTTACAGAAAAGTGTACTCACAGTATTTTTCTGCTGAATACTCGTGTGTGTGTGTTCCCTCCCTCTCTGCTTGAAAAATGTTTATGTACCAACATTGTGAATTATAGAGCTTATTTTGACAAGGATCAAAAAAAAATTAGGATTTTTTTTTCCATTTTGGGCAATAAACAGAAGTCTTTCAGACTCTGTTGATAAAAAGATTTGGAGTATCTTTTCAGATTACTAAACCTGAACATGACATAAAAATAAACTAGATGGCTAGTAAACCTAAGACACACCAAACATAGGCTGCAATTGCTTAAATAAGCAAGTATTATGTGCTTCATTTCTCTTTTAGCATTTGCATAAGAAACCTGCTGCTTATGTATTCAACTCAGTAAATCGCACAATAGATCATGTTTTTTTCTGTTTCCTGATGACCAAACACAGAGTTGAAGTACAACTGCATATCAGGTACTTTCACAGAAAGAATAAAAGAAATTAATATCCATTCATAATCAGTAAAAATGTTGAGTGTTTTGCTTATACTGAAAAGCAATGCTTAAATAACTTACTATAAAACATACTACATAATTTGCAATAGTTGGTGTGGGAAGAACTTTCTTGAAGGGAGCTTCAGAAAATTCAGTGATTCAGCGTGCTTTGGAACTAGGCTTCATTATGAAGAATTTAGGCCCAAATTCACAAAAGACAGAGACCTGAAACTTGTAGTAGGCAACAGTTATATGCCTAAAGTATCACACTGAAATCATAGCTTCATAGAACAGTTGGGGTTGGAAAGGACCTTAAGATCATCTAGCTCCAGCCCCCCTGCCATGGGCAGGGACACCTCACACTAAACCATATCACCCAAGCCTATGTCCAACCTGCCCTTGAACACCACCAGCTATGGAGCATTCACAACTTCCCTGGGCAACCCATTCCAGTGCCTCACCACCCTCACAGTAAAGAATTTCTCCCTTATACCCAATCTAAACTTTCCCTGTTTAAGTTTGAACCCGTTACTCGTTGTCTGATCACTACAGTCCCTAATAAAGAATTCCTCCCCAAAATCCCTATAGGCCCCCTTCAGATACTGGAAGGCTGCTATGAGATCTCCACGCAGCCTTCTCTTCTCCAGGCTCAACAGCACCAACTTTCTTATCCTATCTTCATATGGGAGGTGCTCCAGTCCCATGATCATCCTCGTGGCCCTCCTCTGGACTTGTTCCAACAGCTCCATGTCCTTTTTATGTCGAGGACACCAGAACTGCACACAATACTCCAAGTGAGGTCCCGAGAGAGCAGAGTAGAGGGGCACAATCACCTCTTTTGACCTGCCTGTCATGCTCGTTTTGATGCAGCCCAGAAATCGACCAATAACTTCTGGGGTGCTTAAAGGCTGTAGGAAGAAGAGGTTTTAACATAAAGATTCTTAACTGCCTCTGCTTTTGCTTCAGTGTGTGCTTCATCATTTTTCATCCTATAAGGCAAAACAGCTGGGTTTCTTTCTCCCATGAAATCCTGATACGGTGTTCTTCCTCTTGTCTACCTAATGCAAATGTTCCATTTGTAAAATTAGGAGCTGCCTACAAGTGTTTATTGCTACCTCTTCTTTCACATGAACACTAGCAGCAAGACAGTTCTGTAAAATTATCTTGTTGAAAACTTCAACAGTCTTTGAAATTTGGCTGGATCGATTTCCAGAATGAGCTCACATGGCCATTTATATGAGGACCAGTTCAGGCATGAAAGAAGGGGCAGCATGTGTCTCCCAGTGGGACTCAGAGTACGATGCCAAGGAGGTTGAAACCACAGCATCAGCAGATTAAAGCAGTCTGCACTTTCAAGAAAGGGTAGAGAAAAGTAGAGAGCTGGGTTTTCATTATGTGATTATCAAGATAAGATTCATGTTCATTGAAAAAAGCATTAAAGTAAAACCAGTCATAATAGTAGGCAGTGGCACGAGCAGAAGAGTGGCTTCCTCAGCTCAAAGTAGTTCAGATGTACAGGTCTTGTTCAAGAGAGTACATTTGGCTGGAGAATGCCATGGTGGCTGTGTGGTGGGGAAGCCTTTTTCTCTTTGTGAGGTGAAAAAAGTCCCAAAGGGCCATAGCATTCTTGTCCTGGTGAAACCCTCCTGTGCAAGAATTTTCAGTTCTGCCCATGCCAGTAAGCTGATCTCCAGCAAGGAGCATTCCCAGGCACCAGCACTGGAGTGTATAAACTGCTGCACTGTCAGAGCACTCACTGGAATGGCTTTAGCACCAGCCAATTTGCTCTTTGCTCCCCTCCAAACAGATGCTGGACATGGATTGGGAGTCAGTGTGAGCCCGGAACAATTCCCACAAGGCAGTTTGGATGTGGCTACCCTGTTTTGGAGGGTAAGACTGTTTAGTAGTATGAATATGGGCCATTCTTGTGCCATTTGGCCTCTGTGAGAGCAAATGGTTCCAGTCACATCTAATTTCCCAGAATAGATGCCGATTGTGGCTCTTATTTCTGTTCCATGTAATTTTTGTGCATTTTATTCTATGGTTGTTTGTTGCAAAATAAACATTAAGAAAGCCTTGAGGTGGCAGTCAGAACTAAAGTCTTCACACCATCAGTCAAGTGCTGAATCAAAAATTCAAATTTTCTCTATTTCCAGGCCATGTGAATCTTACATTTCTTTTTTGTATGGTGACAGATACAGAAAATAACCCCCAACTAAGGAGATATTGAATTTATCTGTCTGCAACTGGTTTCCAGTGAACAATCTTGCAAACTGTTATCAGGTTAAAATCTGCTAGCTCAAGAGTTGACCTTTCTTCAAATAAACAGGCTTAGAAAGGATCCGAAGAGTTGAGCAGCTGCCCCCTTCCAGCATGGCCCTGAGTACTTCCACCTGCCAATTGGAAACTAGAGCTGACAGGACCAAAGAATGGAGGCCAGGAACCAGGTGGAGCCAAGGTAGGAACGGAAGGTTCCACCACACTGTCAGAACAGTCTCTTGCCTTCAGCTACTTCTATGCCCACTCTGAAAATGTACCCTGAGAGAAGATTCCCTGAGAAGGATTCCAGTTGTTGGTGTGGCTGCCACAACACGTACCTAAACTAAACTTTCAATATATACCATGCAGCTGCACCGCACCAGTATTTCTACAGAGCTGACCTTGAGTTTCTGGAGTGACTTCATCCCAGTGAGCTGTTCTGTCAGGTCCATGAATCTCCCAGCATGATCAGACAAATACATAATATATTCTATCTGTCCTAAATTAATAAAATAATATACATTTCTCAGTTTTTGTAGAGTACATTTTCATGCTTTACTGATATTTTTTAAAACTAAAGTCCTTTCAGGTATTTATTTATACAGCATTTTACCTACCAGATGTTCTCTGTTGAGTCGCTAGGGACGCATTTATCTTCATGTGCTTCTAAACTTCTCTTATGATTCATACTGCATTTCAATCCATCCCATTTTTTTTTTTTACTGAAATATAAACATTCCCTTAGGTGCCCCAGTTCATGTAATTTCAATATAATCATATAAACTGCAATGAACCATGTGCCACAAAATTATAGAATAAATAGCGCATTTTAGAAGTGCCAAAAAAAGTTAAATTCTATTTTAAAAAGATTTAAAAGAAAAGCAAACATTTTCCAGGTTTGATAATTGGTCAATTCTTCATTAGCATTTTTCAAGTTAGGAATGTTTCAATCTGCAGATGTCTTTTTCAAAAGAGAGAGAGAGAAAAAAAAAGGCAGGCAGGAGTAAAGAAGGAAAGGAGGAAAGGAAGAAGGAAAGAAAAAGAGAAAAGAAAGGAAAGAAGGAATGAAGGAATCGTAAAAACAGCTAGGCTGGAAAAGACCAAATATTACACCAGGACTGCCAAGTCTACCACTAAACCATGTCATTAAGCTCATCTGGATGTTTTTTGAGCACTTCCAGGGATAGTGATTCCACCATTTAACTGTGCAGCCTGTTCCAGTGCCTGATCACCCTCTAGGTGAAGAAATTTTCCTTAATATCTATCCAAACCTTCCTTGGTGCAGCTTCAGGCCAATGTAACAAGCGTCCTATCACTTGTTACTTGGGAGAAGAAACCAGCCCCACTTTACTACAACCTCCTTTCAGACAGCTGAAAAGGGAAATAAGGTCCCCCCCTTAGTCTCCTCTTCTTCAGACTAAACAACCCCAGTTTCCTCAGCTGTTCCTCCTAAGACTTGTTCTCCACACCCTTCACCAGCATTTTTGCCCTTCTCTGGACCCCCTCCAGCATCTCAATGTCTCTGTTGTAGTGAATGGCCCAATGCTGAGCAAAGTATTTGAGGTTCAAGGTGTGGCTGCACCAAGGCTAAGTACAAGGAGACAATCACTTCCCTGGCCCTGCTGGCCACACTATCTCTGGCACAGACCTGTTCTCTTGTTCATCTGGCTATCAATCAGCAACAATCAGCTGGTCATCAAGAAGCAAGTGAGAAAGCAAGGTAGCAGTTACACCCAGTAACACAAAATGTTTTTTGTCTGTCTCTCCACTTTCTCCTCCATTTGAGTGGCCTTCCAAGATGATGATGCACTTAGAAAAGCTACCTCTCCCTGTTCTAGATTGGAGGCAGATGCACTCTTCAGGAGGGTTCGGGTATGATTAAATGCTAAATCCATAGTATCCCCAGCTTTCCAGATGGAAGATGGTTGCTCCTGTTGCCACCAGGAAAGAACTGCTTGTCCCTGCCCATGGTCTGAGCAAGATATGACAGCAAAGGCAGCTTGGAGAAGCTGGGGTGAAATGACAAGATAGGAGTTTAAGAGGGCTACCTGGTTACCCTGGTTACCCAAAGATTTCACAATGACTTGAAATGCTGTTACTTAGCTGTGTAATCTTCTGATTACTCAGGAGTATAAAAAAAGGTATGTCACATTAATTTGCCTTTCTGTGAATAGGCAACACATGAAAATCCATCCCAAGCAAATCCTAGAAAGTGAGAAAAGCAGTAGAGAAAGCAGTAAATCATATCTGTTGACAGTAAAGGGAACAAAAACTGAAGGGCCTGTATTGCTTATAGTGCTTGCACATCTGTATGCAGCCATTCTTCTGACCTTGAAAGACAACATGCAAATAAAAGTTTTATTTTGGAATTCAAAAAGTCAATTTATGTGTCTGTGAGAAACCAAAAGCAAGACTCAACCAATTGGAACAAAAGGGACTCCAATGGTGAACAAAGCAGTGAAGATAAGTACATGGGATAGTAACTAATAGCACCTCTTCAATATTTCTATTGAACTTTGTCTGAGGGAGACAGGCATGCAGCATTCCAACTACCCTTTTATGGAGGGTGGTGAAGCACTGGAATGGGTTGCCCAGGGGAGTTGTGAATGCTCCATTGCTGGCTGTGTTCAAGGCTGGGCTGGACAGAGCCTTGGGTGGTGAGGGACACCTCCTTAGTGGGAGGTGTCCCTGTCCACGGCAGAGGGGCTGGAAATAGATGATCCTAAGGTCCTTTCCAGCCCTAACTATTCTATGATTCCATAATTCTATATTACAAAATAAATTGAGAAAACTTAGTACACCAATTCGTATTCTATTTAGACCTCCTAATTAACCTCTTTCTAAATTAATGTTAGGGTAAGACATTTGACTGCTGGACAAGTCCTGATAAGTGAACTGGCACTAAAGGACTTCATTCAGATGTCTGAATTCAGATTGTTTATTCCCTTAAAGCTTCATTAAAGTCATGTAGAACCTATGGATAATACCAAATGAACTGCCCTAAATCTTAAGATCCATTTAATTTAAAATAACTTCTGAGGAGGACATAACAATTTAATTGTTATAATCTCTGAGCAGAGGATCATGTAGAATAGAAGAATCAATGCCACAGCAACTGGTAAAGCAGTTGACAGAAGAAAGGCACGGGTGAGCAGATCTGACAAGATGACCTGACCACTCACATAAACGATTTCTGGTGCAGACTTGTTTGTCAGCCACACTTATCTTTAATAACCTCTTATTGTTCATGTTGTCTACAGATATGTCTAATTGGTGAGAGCTATTAATTTAACAGCATGCAAGCCTCCAGCTCATTGGAACCATTGCTACCTGTCATCAAGAAGAAGTGGAACTCTCAAAACACCTTGCAGGCCAACAGACTTGTAACAACCCACACTTCAGTTGTTTGTTGCTTGCATGTCATCACATTAACTTGATGCTTAACCTCTCACCCTCTTCAAGCAGATCTACACTCTGTTATAGTTTCTCTCATACTCTAATGGGAAGATTTGCACCTTTGAAAACTGAAGAACAAATTGGCTGTTGAGAAGAACTAAAACTTCTCAGCTTGTGGGAGTCAGATTAAGATGGAGGGATTGAGGAACTAGATACAGAAATGTCACACTGAAAGTTTAGTGCCTCAATCCAGATCATTTCACAAAGTACGGGTGAGCACAAAGAGTAAGGCTGTTTGAAGGGCTTTAAGAAATTACTGTATTAAAAAAGCAAATGACACCTCCTCCAAGAAAAAAAAAATCAGTAAAGTTTGCAATAACTGTCTGAATTCATAATTTCTTTGCTAAAATAAGAAAGAAAAAAATAAGAAAACTCTAACCATGGGCCTCTTTTACACATATTTACTTAAAGTGTTCTTTTGCACTATGTGAAACGTAGCAAAACTTTTTTATTAACTTTTCATGGTACTAATGGGCCTCATAAACATGTACATTTTTTAGTGCAGCACTAACTCCTGAATAAAAAGTTCACAAATGAAAGGCACAAATACTGACATTTTTACATCTATCTGTTAGTGTCTGAGTACCTCAGACATCAGTAACAGCTGGTAACTGCAGCCTCAGGGGTTAATGCAATAAACAGGCTAGAAAAATGGACTATGTCATTCTTTGAAACTCTGACATCACACTTGACTCACAGCCAAAGGATTTTAGTGCTTGCCATTATTATTTTATTGACACATCAAATCATTCCAATTTATAGTTGCACAACCCTGTATATTCACGTTCATGTTTTTAATACCCAGTAGAATTCTGACTGGCAACCTGTGGAGTGAATAAGAATGATGCTTACTGCATCCTTTCTGCCCCGTACATAGTGCTAGCAAGTAAAATTGGGAAAAGACTGATGCCTTCATTTCCACTGCTAGACAGAAAAACCAGAAATGTCTCCTTCTGACTTTTATACTCACATAGTATCTCTTCTTTATTTAGAAGTGTGGCACAATATACACATTTGTAGAAAATCAGTCTTTTCTAGTGGTAGTTTTCCAGCTTGAAGTGTGCTATTTTACAGTCAAGACATTATTTGCTAGAAATAACAAAGAATTAGCAGAAGAAATAACAAAGGGATTAATATAGCCATAAGCTGAGTTCGAAGAGAGAAAAACAGAATTATACAGTTTGATTTTACTGCACTTGTTAAAAGAAAAGTAAAACATCAAATGCTGCCAACTTCTCCCAGCTTCTGCCAATGCAAACTGGTATCTCCACTCCTAAAAATAAAATTCTGGAGAATTTTTTCCAGCAGTTCAATCAGTAAAACCAATTTTACATGCTGAGCATGACACCATAAGGTATGGAATACCCCTTTTGTCAGTTGGGGTCAGCTGTCCCAGCCAAGTCCACTCTCAGTTCCTTGTGAACCCCAGCCTGCTTGCTGGTGGTGTGGTGTGAGGAGCAGAAAAGGCCTTGGCTCCGTGTAAGCACTACTCAGCAGTAACTAAAACATCTCTGTGTTATCAACACTGGTTTCAGCACAAATCCAAAACCTAGCCCCAGACCAGCTACTATGGAGAAAATGAACTCTATCCCAGCCAAAACCAGCACATCTGGTAAACTGTATAAGTGGAGTACCCTTCTGACTTCCTTATCCAACATCCATTTCTAGTCCCAGTCTGATGAAACAATTTCCAGACACCTCTCTGCTCACACTCCAAGCCCTGCTTCCTTACAAGCATATCTAGCTGCTGTTCATCATTACTAATGCCACAAAAAGCCTAATTTCTACTCAGACCAGCTGGTGCAAACTTATTATATAGCAATTATTAATGGGCTCACTTCCAATTTCATTGTCCTGATGTTGAAAGCAAATTTTATAAGCTCACACACTTTAACCCAGCGGGTGCAATTTTGATCTTTGTTAGAGGAAAAACAGATTGCTGGAAAGAGAGGCTGGCATCAGCCAACTAACATACCATTCTGACTATTTTGTTTTGACAGATCTCCCTATGGGAATTTAACAATAAGTAAAGATGTTCAAAATTATGCTTCTGGCAAGAAGAGTCAGAATTTCACCCAAAATGTAAAAATGGGAAAGTCATATTATGAGGCAAAATCAGGCCCCTTTGATGGAACTGTTGGTCATAGATATATTAGATGTACCTCACTGTACTGACATGTTATTTAGAGGACAATAGTACTACAAGACCATTTCCTTGAATTTTAGGATATTTGCGCTTTAGTTTCTCTCATTGCTGCAATGATCAGCTATCAGTCAAACCATAAGTACCAGCCTGGATTAAAAATTTCCACTTTTCTGGAAAATAACACATAAAATTCCACGTCCACAGAGCCGATATGTGTAAAATGTAATAAACGTGTAGCAAGATAAAAAAACTCCTTGAAACTCGAGGATTTTGATGAGCTAGAATCAAAGAACCAATTTTAGGTTCATATCAAACCAGCTGAGAGATGCCTGTGCCTATTATACTAGCTTACAAAGGGATGATAGTATATAAGCAATTGCTCTTCTATTTAGGTGTGCTCTCAAACTACAAGTCATGGTATTTATGATGCAACTTTCTCTCCCATGCGTTTATCCAGTTGCTTCTCTATCCATGTGTCAAATCAGGCTAGGTACTATGCTACAAATTATCATATATGTATGTGTAGAGGTAGAAATGTTCTGCTGAAAAGGAGGTGGAGAGGAAATACTGTGCCTGGATTTGGAAAGTAGCATGTCAACATGTAACTTAGGAAGGTAGCCACCCTTAAAGAACTGAACCCAATTTTTCTCAGCATTCAAGCACTGAAAAATAGTTAAAACCTTCTTTATTTCTATTGCAATACAACTACATATCCCAGTCAGGATCCATCATAATTCTGCTACCTTCTGTTACTACTGGCGCAGCAGAGATACTCCCTGCTACTGATACCATACAACTATTTCAATGAAGATGTAACAAATGAATGTAATGAAAGTAGGAAAAGCAAGGAGTATGGAGAAGAATAATGGTAATAAGGCTGTGTTAGCACACATATATATAATAAATTCAGCATTGTCCAAAACCATACTATCGAGACTGTCCTGGGTTCAGGGCTTAAACCACGACACTAGACACAAAACCTTGCTTTCTTGAAGGTATCAGATCACAAGTTTGAGAGGTGATCTATACAAAGAAAGCAAATTGGCAAAGATATGGTGAGGCTTTGAAGCTTCTGAGAAAAAAACGAAAGGTTGAAGGCTGCATTAAAAATGAAGGATGTGATTCATTCAGGTAATGAGGAAGGGGAAAGTTGTGAAAACAGGACAGACAAAATTTTTAATTGAGCTATCTGCTTGTGGGGATGACTGAAGACAGGGATTTGAGGAAGCTAAATGGACAGGGAAATTGTATAAAAAGGGATCAACTCATGTGTGTGCAGATGACAGAAGAGGGAGCTGCCATAACTGTGAAAAGAATCAGAAGGTCCTGTCAGGATAGTTAACAATGCAGGCAACACAAGGAAGGTCGACTTTGGAGCACTGTGGGTTCTGCTTAGAAATGTGCATGAGGAAGAAATGGCTCCAATTAACTGCTCAAGTGGCAAAGCAAGGTAGAAAAATTGCTAATACTACAGCATCAACGTAGATGCTGGCTTTGGCTGTTCCTAAGGTGAAGTTAAGATACAAGCTGCAAGCTTGCAAATGAAGTTAACTTGGTTGCTGAAAAGCAATGCAAAACAAGTGAATTAAGCGAGCTCAAGTTTTAGGCTTCATGTTTCTTTTCCCTTGCATTTATTACCCTCTGTCAGCTTTGCTGAGGAAGATCAGCCATGAAGAATTTTTCCCAGTAGAAGAAATTTATAAGTTTCCAACTGTAAAAGTATAGGGTGAATTCAATACCTTAATTTTATAGCTCTCCATATAATTGTTTTATTGTTGAAATATAACTGGCATTTTCAGTTAGCTGGAAGTTCACTCATCACTTAATTCTTGGTTTCCTTTCCTCCCAGAGGATGAAACACAGCAGGAAATACATACTCTATTTTATTAGGATCCCTTAATTTGCATCTCTCTATGCAAGAGAAATCTCTCTATGCAAAAGAAAAATTCTGCCTGTAAACTAAGTGACCCAAAATATCACCAGAGGGCATTTTTTGGTCAGGTCAGTTACTAATTTACTACATGACAGATTTCCAGACAAAGTCAAGCTGCCTTTCAGTGCTTCTGCTTTATATTCCTTGGTAGAGCTGCAGTGCTTTTCCAGATGAGTACTGGCACTGCCTGCTCCCTTCATAGTAATTCTCCATTTGTCACCAGTTTGAACATTCTCTTAAATGTGTCATGGGTGGTTATCTGGTCATCTCTTTAAATGTGTTAAAACAGGTCAGTGCTATAGCTTATTCTGAATGCTTATTATTACTGCAGGGGTAGCACAAGATTCTTGTATTCCCAGCATCTGGCCTTGTGAGTTCAGTAAGAAAATGTAGACTTTTCTTCATGTTCAGGTGAGAGAAGTAATCAATACCAATCAGGAGAAGGATCAGCAGCAAGATTACCCAGTCTTGTTTGCTGGCAGGGACAGCAAATGTAACGCTAATACAGACTAAAGGGGGAGAGCAGGAAAGACTTCTTCTTTTCAGGTCTGTGGGTAATTCCAGTGTCTCTGTGTTAAAAATTGTTCCTAACACAGTGCTATTCAGTTCTGATTTATGCATTGTGCCTGATATCGTACACAAATAAGATAAGCAATGAAGTTGACTTAATAAATTGAAATTCAGCAATGGGAACATTCTTATATGACCTGTTAGACTTTCCAATAAATCTCTGCCTGGTCTAGGGGACTTTGACAAGTTTAAAAATCCAGGGGTATCTGAGACAAATGTTAAGTTAACAAGAAATTGGCATTCATGTTATAGGAAAGTGCTCTCACATTGCCTCTTTTCCATCTAAAGCTATCAGAGTGCTTAATAGGGCTTCAGAGAAGGACAAGTATTACTGCCTTGTGGATGCAGGGTACTGAGGTAAAGTCTAAATAGCTGAAGACAGCAAAATAGGAACACAGGCTATACAGAACACCAGAGGCTCAGATACAACTTTTCTGCTTTGCCTCTTAAGTGAATTGGCCTAAACAGTTGTTTGTTTCCTGCAAAATAAATCTGAACTCTAAGCATCCTCATTTCCCCCTCTCCAGAGACAGTCTATGTATTGTCAGTATATGTTGCCTGTGCTAAATTTAGAGGAGTTCCACATACCACCCAGCTATGACTCTTCCCACCGACTGAAGCTAGGATTGAAAAAAATGATATGTATCTTTTCTGCACATGACCAGTCCAAATGAAGTTGTTCATAGCAGAAGAGGAACTGTTTAAGCTGCTACCACTCTATCATTCTAGCAGGTAAATCAGTCATTTCAGGTAGGTTTCCTGCTCCATTTTCAAAGTATAAGGAGAAGATAGCCAGTCATTTCCACAGCTTTTGACCATCATCAGGGTAACAGCAATGAACAGGATTTGCCCATGACAAAATGGATAGAGTTGCACCGTTAAGTAATTCCTCAAGGAACTTTTCAACATTAAGGGCTATCAAAAAGGTTCCTAGAAATTTTGGGTTAAATGCAATGAAAGGAAGATGTATCTCTGTGCCTCCAGCAATTTGATAGTATCTTTTTAAAGGTGCCATCTCTTGTACATGAGTTAACATCTCCCTGTTGCCAGTTGGCTAATTTGTCTGTGAACAGCTTTTTGATTTTGTGTGCTATTCTGCAGGAGATCAGACCCTCAATTGCTTTGCTAATCTCCTGCTCTTCTTCACTTTACTTCTTTCTAGCTTGGTGAATGCTAATTGAAACTTTCTGAAGGCCATGTCTAACCAAGCTGTGCTTGTGTGTGCTACTTAATCTTGGTGTCTCCACTGGCATGAAGCACGATGTGGACAGCTGCAGAGGGACTTTTTATTTAGCTTCTACCTTCTCAGAATTTTAGTTATATATGAAAAATGATACAAACACCTTCAGTGCTGTATTTCAGAGTTGAATACAGATTACCTTCTTCTGACATGTATCAAAGTAAAAGTGACTTACATGGACTGTTATAAAAACTTTTGTCAGTGCTCTATAACAGTAAAATAGACAGACTGTATACCATCCATGACACAATATTATTTAACAAAATCAACACCCCTCATTTCTTATGACAGTTCAAATTATTTGTATCTTGCTTTTGTACTCTATTTTAAATTCAAACAGTGTTAGTTTCTTTTGTACTTATTCCATTTTGGCCTTCTGGTAACACCTTTAGAAAACAATCAAATGTATGGGATAGTATTGTCATTTTATTATGATCAAGAGTAATTCTGTTTGATTATATCTAATTCATCCCCTGCCAGAGGACATAAATCCTTCACTAGCATGGCATTTACCTTGGTGTCATAATAGATCACTCTATTTTTAGTCCTGAGATCACCTACTAGCATTATAGGAGCAAATTAAGGAAGGTTAGAAAGGCCATGTGCTTGCATGCTTAATTCAGTAACATTAAACTTGATAAAGTGCTGTGCTGTGACTGAGTAAATAATAAAGATACATATTTTCCTCAATATACCATGGAGTCACACATGAGTAATGGAGGCACTTATGCTGTCCAGAGTGTGAATAATGAAGGTACTTATCCCATCCGTGGAGCACCGTTTCACTGTTGCACTCCCATCTGGGAATCCTGCACCTTGAATTGGTGCATACGTCACAGGTCTGCACTCGGCACCCGGCCAGGCCCTAATCACACAGCCACTTCACATTGTTATCCAACAACATCACACACCATTAGCCAGGCCAAGGATATGATGTACGGGTGCTTGAACAGCAGTGGGATGGCTCAGTGCTGAGCAAGCCAAGACAGTCATGGGGAAGGATGGGGGGAAGGTGTTTGAAATATGCAAAAGTATTTTCCTCTTTTGATTTCTCACAGTTTATTTCCCGCATTAGTTTTCAGTTTTGGAAACATCAAATATGAAAGATAATGGCTTGAAATTACTGTCTTTCGTGCCCAGACTGAGTAAACCAGTTAGGTTTGCTTGATTGCTTTAGTCACTAGCTGTGTCATACATCTAGTCCTGCAAAAGTTTTGTGACTCTAGCAGAATTCTTATGTGATATATGGTCACATATTTTGTTCTGTCCTATGCAGATCACCATGGCTGTTGCATAGCCATTTTAAAGCTTTCCATGGTCTTCCAGGTACAGTAAGTCATCTGGAGCTCTCCAATACCTAAAGAAGTTTGCATTCATTGTTCGTGAAACACAGTCAAGCACCCTACTTATCATTTTTAACTTCTTTTTTTCTAATCCTTAAACACCCACCACAGTCACATTATGATATCAAAAGAAGCCACTGAAACAAAGTGCAAACCCACCTCCTGCTGAATTCCCAGGATTTTTAGGGTTTTGGTTCTCTATGAAGTCTACTTTCTGCTGATAACCAAGCGGTAGAGCTGCAGAGTTCTGCAGCCTGTGTTTCTGAGCTCTCACTAAGAAAAAATAAAGGTTAACAAAAATTAACCAAATCACTGTTAGTAGTACTGGTATTTATTATTGTTGATGCTGTTGTTGAGAAGTCCCAACAGAATAAATTTTGTGAAGTTCTGATGATTCTGGTGAAAAAGTTCTGGGCCTGACCCCTGGCTATACTTGCCTTGGATTTCCACTATCATAAGAATTATGAGCTTAAACAACAAAAGAGGAGAAGCATAAGAAATTTCCAACTTCACAGCAAATCACTTTGTGTAATAAAACAACCATGTGCACAATTTCAAATACAGAAGGAGGCAAACAAATGTTTGGCTTTTTACTAGTTTGATTTGTGCACGCAAAACTGATGCTATTTCAACTTCTTACAGTTAATTTTTTGCCATTGTTAACAGTTTTGTGTGCCCAATACTAATCCTTTCCACTAGTGGGTAAAGAAACCTCTTCAGATTCAGAGCAAGATCCGATCCAAGCAAAATTCTAACACACACATACCCCATCCCCTATTCTAGTAGTCCTTTTCCTGTTCTTTGTGATAGGCTGAAACTGAGCAATGAGATTAAGAAGTAAAATAGTAGTAAGCGGACCTTCACTTGCCTCCCTATTGAAAAACTATGATTTTATTGTAGATTGAATAATAACATTTCATATCTGGTTTAGAAGTTATCCTATATAAAATATTAGTACCTTACTCTCACATATATATTTTAAGATTAAAGTCCATGAAATTAAGTGTTAATCAAGAATTTTTAGAAGTCTATATGTAGCCGTAGAATTCATCTACAAAATGGAAAACTGAAACAAGCAGAGTAGGTCTCCAAGATAGATATCTTACTTACTGTAATACCCTGCAGCTTAAGTACCTCTGTTCCCACCACTGAGAACAGAAGAGTCCAGATGGCTATCTTGGAAAAGACAAGTCAGTTTTTAAGTGCTTCAGCTACATTCTTGTAGAGAAAATGTGCCGTGAAAATGCTTACTTGATTTCAATCCTGATAAGATTTTATTCTACCTACTGTCTTAGAGGAAAGGTAAAAGCTAACCAAGAAGAAAAAAAAGGCAAATGATCTGTAGTAGAATTTATGTGCTGCAGTCTTTTGACATCTTATAGTACACTGGAGAGGTGGCAGGAAAACCGTCACAACTGCTTTTATTTTTCCTTCAGCTAGCAGCAACTCATCAATCATTTTTGTAAGGACACATCTCAAAGGCCAGTTTGATGTATCCACCTGCCAAACCTCACACATGCTTATTCAGATTGTGGTTTTATACAAACTAAGTTGCAAGATTTCCCATCTGTGCAGAGTAACAACAAAATGATTCTCCTTCTCTTATCTGGCAAAGACTCTCTTCGTTCTGTTTCTTTGAATGCTGAGTCTGCAAAGGGATCTAAGCTCTGAAGCTGCTGACGATGACTTGGAAGCATTCACTAAGATCCAGTGCCTGAATATGTGGCAGGAATTTTAGTGGTGCTTACTCAGGCAAATAAGGTATTTTATATCTCATTCAGGCATAGCTAAGTATATAGCTGTCCAAATACATGCTCAGTAACATCTTCTATAAATGTGGATGGCATTTAATATTTATAGCTTTTGGGTGCTAAAATAAACACTCTACTGAAAAAGCATTATCCTAAGGGATGCATTTTTCATCCTACATGCACAACATTCATTTCAGAAAGCAAAACTGTTATCTCTAGAGCCTGTTTTTGTTGTTTTTCCCTGCCATATATTGTGGCTGATACCAGTCACATCTATAAGTACTTGAAGGCTACAGTAGTATTTGGGTGGTATTACTCAAGTAATATTCAATGACTACAAAACAAGTTTTAAAGCATGCTGGAGAAGAATGCACTTATGCATGCTCCCTTTTCTAAAATAAGGACACATGCAAAGCCCTGCATCTGGTATGGAATAACACCATACATCAGTGAAGACTTGGAACTGATGGGGGACAAAGCTTTGAAGACAAGGACCTTGGGTTTTGGTGAACAAAATCCAGGAGTATACCTCTGCAAGGATGAAGGACAGTCACTTACTGGACTGCATTAGCAAGTGTATACTCTTGCTAGCAAGTCAAGAGGAGCATTTGTTTTCATGTATTTTGCATTTGTGAGACCACATTTAGAGCAACACTTCCAGCTTTCAGCTCTCTAGTACAAGACCAACAAACAGGAGAAAGTCTAGTGGAGGGCCACCAAGATGATGAGGGGGCTGAAGCATATAGTGTATGGAACAGAAACAGGGGTTGTTCAGTCTGAAAAGGAGAAGGGTAGGAGCAGGAATATTGTGTCACCTTTAACTACCTGCCAGGTGGTTACAGAGAAGATGGTGCCTGAGACACACAGTGATACTAGAAAAGCAAATAGACGCAAGCTGCAGCAAAGGGAAAATGGCAGGCTGCCTAAGAAAGGTTGTCAAATCCCCATCTTTGGAAATTTTAAAAACCTTGCTGGGTAAGTCCTGAGCAGCCTTATCTAACTCTGAAGCTATGAGATCCAGACCTCCCAAAATTATTCTGCTTTCATTACTGCTTTCACCACCCCCCACCAAAACCAAATCAAAACAAAAGAAACCCCCAACAAAAAACAAACCGGGAACTTCAGTTCATCCATTTTATAGCCTCATATTGCATAGGAAAATATATCAGTTCAGGCATGTATAGAACATTCTTGATCATAGAGTCTCTATGAGGTACAGAGGCACTAATGTTTCCGCAGAAGAAAAGATAAAACAGAAACTAGATGGCATGGTGACACTGTCACTTACTGAAGTTGATAGGAAACTTACAGTGAAAGGGGTTTATTATGAAAAACATAGTCATCAAAATACTTTGTAACATTAGGCCTTTCAGGCAAAGTTATCATGACAAATGTGTTCTATTAGAAACTAAGTCTAATTTTTGCCAGCTCACTTCCTGGGCTCCCAGCATTTCCCTGTCTACAACAAAAGCACTGCTTGTGGCACACATGTCCCACTGGATGGGCAGATCTGGGAACCCTGCATCTGCCCACTGCTGAATGTCCTCCTAGGCCACCTTGCACCCAAGAATGCTGTGGGAAATAGGGCTAAGCCAACAGTCGAAACTCAGTATTGTTTCAGCTTCATGGAGCAAAATGTTCCCAATGGAAACAGGAAAAAAAAACCAACCCTGTGCATTTTGCCTAAATAGTTATTCCTATACAATTCTTTATTAAAAGAAATTCTGACTTTAAATCAGCTGTCTTTGACTTCAGACATAAGTTTACACAGATTCATTGTGTGTGTAGTTGCAGGCTTTGAGCACCTCAGCAGCCAGCTATGGGTGAGAAGGCTGTGAACTACATTGCGCATTAGTACAGACTGGTATCTCTCAGACCCTTTAGCTGTGAATTTTTCTTTTTTTGTGAAAAGCCTTTCAAGTTTTGTGGGAAATCTTTTAAGTGACACAATAAATGTCAGGATTGGTTTACACAGTCCAGCAATTGCCAGGAAGGGCAGGAGGAAGAAAAGAAAGTTAAGATTAGTTTTAACATTTCCAGGATTCAAAGCTGCAGATTGGGCACAAAGTCTTAGGATCTGAAGTGAAACACAACATTCCTTCAGTCCTTTTAACCTTACTTGTCAATACCATTGCTTTCAGGTTAAATTTCTCTGTTATGGAAAGATTACCTTTCAGACGAGGACATCCACAAGTAAATGAAAAATGTCTTCCTTTGCTTTGTGAAATCATTCCCTTGTCTTCATGGACAACAGCCAAGGGCTGTTTGTGATAGAGATGATTAATGCAGAAATCAAGACTAATGTGAAAAGCCCTGGGAACAGTTATTTTATCTTTCAGCTTTTACTTTCAGTTGCATTAGGAAAGGCATACACATATTTCCTTCCATGGGAACCAAAGTCCATAAATTGTTATAGTACATTCCTTACTGCTGAGAAGCTTAGGTGGACAACCTCACATAGTATCATCTGGTTCATTACTCAGAGCTTTCAGCTGACTGTGATTATAATGCCTCAGAAAAAAACAACTATGGTCTTTTTCTTACCATGTTAAAAATGGGTGACCACCATTTAAAAAAGAATTTCTGTTTCACTGTACTAGACTAGTGCTTTTACTCCCCATTGTATGTCTTTGGAGAATGCTCTATTACCTCGATCTTGCAGTTTCTTAAATCAAAAGCAATAACTGTTGCAGTCATTTATTATTAACAATGATAAAAGCTTTATTTTCTTCATGACGTAAAAGAAAGTTGTACTTGTCCCTGACTTTGTTTCTTTAGCTTCATGGTTCCAAGGAGAATGGGTCTCTGGAATCTCAGTCTTCAGGTCAAAGCCGTTTGTAGGTCTGCTGAAACAAATAATAATTAGAAAGTAATTCCTCTGCTGCCTATCGCTCCTTCATACGAGAAGCTTCTGGAAACAGACTGGATGAACCATCTATCAGGAACGAAAGAGTTCAATTTCTTTTTTCTCATCCCACATTTAAATCCAAATCTTTAAACTTAAAAAAAGCGCAAATTAATTTTTTTTGAAAGAAAAAAATTCTTTAACTCTGAAAATCAGCAATTTCTTTCTAACTTCCTGATATATTTGCAGATATGACATTGCCTGCCCTTTGAGTAGGCTTTGTCTTTTGAGAGTGGACTGGTGAATCTGAATTTCTGAAAGCTGATTGCCACTGGAGTAATTTAAGATAACCCTTCAGACTTCTACTGCTCTGCACCACAAAGATTCTACTTGAGGCTGTGTTAATCTTTAACTTTCCCTTGGGAGGAAAGTAATACTCATTTCTTATACTATGTCGCTACAGCAATATTAAAATTGATGGTTAACATGCTTTACTAGGAAATTAAGAATAAGATTTAATGTATTATTTATGGATCTTGCTAATTGAGTGGGTTTGTACGGATAAAGTAACCTGATACAAGTGCATTAAAAGCTAAGATACACACAAACTCACACAACTGTTTCTATTGCACATTTGCATACCAGTAATATATGTTATTAACTAAAAATGCTGATGTTCATCCATTGTTTTCATTTTCAGTGCTGTAGTGCTCCTGTCACCCCCACAAAATACATCTACAAAACGGGATTTATACCTGCCTAGCTCTTGAGCCTGTTACCCCAGACAGTTACAAGAGCTGCATTGCTCATGCCTCTTCAGGAATTAATGGATAAGAAAGCAATTACTGTAGAACTGAAAGACAAAACTAAATTGTGTCCTTCCTAAGGATACCACTAAATGTGAATAATTTCAGCTCTAACACATAATTAGTCATAAAGAAACCCATCTACCATTAACAAAATATTGTACTGTCTTTCATGCCTTTGCCATTATAGAAGAGGCTTGTTAACATGACTTTTCTCAAAGCTTTATAGAAGCAGTTTTAGGCATATCTGCAAATTAATTCTTATTGATTACTTTTTGACAAATACTTTATTATGTTAAAACTCCAGTACATACTGGATTTGCATGATCCTGATTGAGTTATTTCACTCTGTTCCCTAAACATTAATTGATGCACTACTGGAAGATACTGAAAAAAGTCCACTATTAGCTAACAGAAGATAGTTTACATGACATAATTTTCTCTGAATTCTTCCTGGATATTATCCCTCCAGAATTTATGATGTTGGTAGAACATCCTGAACAAAAAAGGGAAGATATCTTGCAAATAATACCTGTTTCAATCACACTTAAAAACCTCTGTTTCCACTTGACACGTATTTGCAACATGCCTCTTCAGTCTGGTTCGCACAAATATTTTAACAAACAAGTTCACTGAAAGGAATGCTTTATTAAGATAGTTTTCAAGAAAGTTTTAAAAATTATAGAGGGAAAAAGGGAAACTATCTGTTTCATTACAGTCTTAACTAAAACAATTTAGTATTCACTCTTTTCAGTGAGAAGGAAGTATTTTATGCTGCAAGGTCACTAGACTCCTCAGTTTGATAAGCAAGCTATACAGCAGATGAGTATCTGCAACAACTTGGACCCATAAATGAAAAATCAAAACCACTTCATTCTGTTCAAGAATAAAATGTGAATAGGAAGGCAACAAATTCTGAGCTTCAAGTGACCCTTTTCCCAGTGACAAGCACCGTAGTTTTAAAATATATCACCATAGAGTATCCAGCTTTCTGAAGATAATAATTTTCTTGCATAAATAGTTTTAGTTTCTGATATAAGGTCAGGACTGTTTCATTAGAAATCTGTGCCAAACTAACATGCTGGTTTTGCATATTAAACAGCATTAAAAACATCTGATATTTTAGTGTAGAAGTTAGCTCTCTGTATGTAAAATCCACACTAAATTAATACTAAATTTTTTTCAATTAACAGATGTCTGATATTCATTGTCTTGATTAACTCTTACTGTACCTGGGCACAATATAGTGCCAATAAAGTTATTGAAATTGAATTAACTTCATCTTTTCATGGTACATTATCCCTTTGATGACTCTAGATCATGGTTTGATTTAATGCTCCTGGTGATGAGAGAGACTAAAAGTTAAAGAACGCCATATGTGATTCGAGATGAGGAAGATTTTAGGAGGGTCTTTTATAAATGAAATATAACCTTTTCAATTTCAACTCATCCTAAAAATAATAAATTAAAAAAAAAATTCTGGAGAAAGATATCTTTGATATATTTTCCATTGTACCTTGGGAAGGCACGCAAGTACTAACATTTGCTTTGTGGATTATTCATTTTTCAGCAAAAATCTTGCTTTTCCAATGAAGTTTCTTTCAAGAAAAAAAATCAGAATGTTGAGGCAAAATACAAGTGTAACATTTACCATTGTGTTGCATCTCACCTATGAAAATACCTTGTCATTACTGAGGAAAGCTTGAGTAGAGGAAGCTCCAAGTTCTTAGCCATAGATCACAGAACCATAGAATGGTTTGGGTTGGAAGGGACCTTAAAGATCACCCAGTTCCAGCCCCCCTGTCACAGGCAGAGACACCTTCCACTAGACCAGGTTGCTCAAAGCCCCGTCCAGTCTTGTCTTTAACACTTCCAGGGATGGGGTACCTACAACTTTAGTTTCAAGCAGACTGTGGCTTTGGTTTTGTCTGGGTTTTGTTTGTTTGTTGTTGGTTTTGTTGTTTTGTTTGTTGTTGGTTTGCTTTTAAATTGATTTCATTAAGTGAATACTTCTACTCCTGTTCTATCCCCCCCAAAAAAAAATACTTATGGCATTGCAACCAGAGAGAGGGTATCAAAAGCCAAGAATTCTTCCTCTATGTGGTCTAAAATTCTTCCTTCCGGCAACAATGTTCTTTTTTTGAAAAAGCTACACAAGTTAATTGTACTAACTTTCAATGCAATTTAGCATGTGGTAGAGCCCTTTCTGCCTCCAGAATTTCTTATGATTTCTTACTGTGGAAAAACATCAGTATTCTACAGTGCAGGACAAAGCCTCATTTTCAGCTCTTTAGAGTCATATTTTAGGGAAGAAGATACAAACAGATGGTCAAGAGGAGAAAATTCATATTGGAGATTTGTGAAAAACCCAGAAAATTCATTTAAATGCCTAATTACAGATTTAAGAGAAACATTTTTTAGGCTTCCCTGTCTAAAAAAGCATGTATGAACACATGCAAATTAAATGTTTGTTTTTTAATAGAGACATGGTGGATGAGAGGATGCATTAATCTTACACTGCAGGACAATTTAATTTACAAAAATTATGTCATGTTAGATGAAGCATACGTCCTATGTTTCAGTGATCCAGAGGGAAAGTGACACCTACTGATTATATACGGGTTTTGACTCTCTAAAGCATTAAGAGAGTTACAGATTTTTACCTTTTCCTTTCTTGCATGACAGGAGACTGTAATTTCACGTAGGTTACTTCTGTATTTAAGAACTTTTAGATTAAATATTTAACCAAGTACTAGTTACTGAGCAGTAAGAAAAACATGAAAACCCTGCAGATTTTAATGTGTGCCAAATGTGGCATATGGTATGCAGTTAAATAAAATAGTTGCTTAAAATTTGGAGGTTTAAGGACACTTAAAATTTTATTGGTCTAAAGACTTTTTTTTTTTTTCCTGGGGATGGGGAGTGGAGAGAGGGAATTCAGTCAAATCCAGCTTTCAAGTGGCCAGCTACTTTGTTAGAAAGCCTCTTACTCCCTTTGAACAGTATCAGAAAAAAATCAGGCCACACTTATATTTATAAACTAAACTTACAGGTATTGAAATTATGGAAGGAACAGAGAAAGAGGGGACAAGTATACTTCACTTAAAAGAGACTAGATGGAAAAGGTGAAGTTTTCGGCCTGCTGACCATGGCTATACTAGCTTGTGAGGCTGGTTGCCAGAGAAGTCCTTGGCATAGCTTTGGTGTGAGCCAGATAGTCCTCTCCCACACAACTCCTGTGAGGGGCTCTGGAGGTGGCACGGGGCTAGTCCCAGTGGGAAATTTGAATGCAGCAGTGCAGTTAAGAGTCCCAAGTGCTTTAATTACTGATAAAGTCAAACTATTGAAGTAAGTGATTAAATTCTCACTAAGCTCAGGGTAGCCAGAATTTTATCCAAAACTTTTTGTTTCCAAGTAGCAAATCTATGTGACAGAGCTCACTCGTCTTCATAAATTAACACTTCTTTGTGGCTGGTCTGTGTAACCTGCAGTATCTGTTGTATCTACTTCCTTACAGGACACAGAAAGACATTATTAATTACTGGTTTATTTACTGTCGCAGAACTCCTGAAACTTTGCTGAAAAAAAATCACTGTTTTAAGCCCTAAAATAGCATGGTGAATTGTTCTTGTTTGATTTTAAGTTTTATCATTTTTTAAAGGAAGCACCTTAAAATAGAATTATTTTAAATGACATGTCAGGCATCATATTTTGAAATGTTTATCAGTTTTTTAAAATGTGCTGTTGAATCTTATTAAGCTGTCAAAAGTATGACTAATATGCTAACAAATCACATGATATTGCTGTAAATAAGTATTTTGGAGTAACAAATCTCAGAAACAGAAGAGGGAAGAAAAATGATCTTTTACAAACTTTTTGCTCTGACATTTTGACTTCTTTGTCTCCACAGTGCACTGCATCTCACTGCTTTAAGAGACATTTAAATGCTTTACAGGCGGTGTAATCTGACCTAAGAAGCTGGACACAGAAGAAAGTGCAGATGGGGAAAAATGGAGAAAGTACTTACAAGGTAGCGCTTTTGGTTTTCCGGCAATTTCAACTGAAAGTCAACATTTTCTATAGGAAATAGCGTGATTCACAAAAGAATCATTCAATCAAAACCCGCCCTGTTCTTAATAGTTTTGACTGAAGACTTTCAGTTAACCCTGACATTAAGCTAAATGGTATCAGGAAAGATCAACCTGTTTCAAGATTAAAGCTTTCACCTTCAAGCATCCAAAGGTACTCATTGCTGGAAGGGACACAGGAGTGTATTTTTTAACTACAGGCAGTCACAGTTGAATTTTTTTCTAAATTAGGAAAATGACTCTTAGGTTTAGTTTCATTAGGAGTGAAATTGCTTTTCAGAGATATTTAGATAGAATACAGGGTCATACTTATGTAAGTTATTTTTATCAATTAAATGACCTATCTTCCATTTGTTCATGCATTCCCAGTGGGAAAGAACAACTGACATCTGGAACAGTTTTCAAACTATTTGATGTAACCATTTTCAAAAGAAAACTGGCTGAATAAAATAATTATTCAATCAATTGAAATCAGAGTTTATTAGTAACAGCTGACTTGCATTTCTGGCTTACTGAAAGCAGTTCTGTGATCCCTGCTACCTAATAATTTTCAATGGATGCTGTAAACACAAAACATGTATTATTTGTAAACAGCATGGCCTTTGCTGATTTGAGTACGTAAACAGTTTTCTAACAGGTCTAACTAAAGGTTAGCTTACTTGCTGACTTGTTTTATTTTCCGGTATCCCCCCAGGAAGTTTTATAGGTTGCATTGGAAATGACATCACTGTGACATGGACCACAGTACGTCTGGGATTATGGTCACTGCAGAGTTCTTCTAGCCAGAGCCTCTGGATTTTCTTTCTCCAGAGGCCTGGTGCACACGGTGCACAGTAAGGTCTTGGCAAGGACTCAGAAGTTTGGAAGGCCCCCTCATGCCACCATTTAGATGTGGACACCGCTAGTCAGTTAATTTGCAGGGCTGCTGTTAAACACCTTGTTCAGACGTGACAGGGAGAGGAGCCAGGTAAGAATCAAAAGGGAAGAAATATATGTTAGGCAGGAAACAGTGTACTGTTTTGAAGAAACTTTCATCATTTACCACTCCAATGGTCCAAAGCACTTGATGAAATTTATTTTTTAAAAAAAAGTAGTAATCCCAAACTACTTTGTATGAAGAGTCTTCAAATTATTGTTTGAGATTTTCTCACATGGACCTCCCAGAAGCACATGGAAATTATAGATAGTACCAGTTCCTCCCCTAGCCAACCTATTCATCACATAGTCAGCCAAGCACATCAGGGTAATTTGGGGTCTTGGCTACATAAAGGAAAATGAAGCTGGATGTTTCATATAAATGAGTCAGGTTTTCCCCCAGCTGACTATGTGACTGTCTCAGAAAGCTCCTGATCGTGGTTGGTTAGCTCTGCGAAGTATCTTGCATGCTTGAATGCCTATTTACCTTTCAAACACTCGGCCAATATCATGAAACCAGATGGAAATTCTTTGAAAATTGTGTACAGGATGGAGTTACTCCAAAGACAGTGCCAAATGAGATGATAAGAGTTCAGGAAGGAGAGAATCGGTTGAATTGCATTTTTCCAAATTTGGTATGCCTCACAATATTGATTCAGTGTTTCATCTTATCACCATACACATATTCTTTATATTTTCTAAGTAGTATTAGTTAGAAGCAAACAACTAACTTGCCAACTCACCCCTAATGTTTTACGTTGCCTACTACTTATATGAAGCTATTGCTTCACACTTATTCCATTATCAAAGCACAACAACATTCAGAGTTCTGCCTGGAAAAAATAAGCATCAGTACGTAACAATCATAGTATCTTCTCTCTTTAATTTACATTCTATAATGTTTTCTATTTTCTGATCAACCTGCATTTCTCAAAACTTTTTAATGAGGGAATATTTAACTAGTATAATTTATAAAATAAATGCTTCATTGCCATTACATAATTATGTACACATAATTATTCTTTTAGTACTCTTTACAGCATTTTCATGATATTAAGAGCTGTACAAAAATATCAGCTGTAGCATTAGGTAAACCTCTTTTTTGGCTTTCATTTAGGCTGTTGTGTTCATTTCTGTGTTCCTAATACAAATCAAAGATAGCTGAAACATGAGATATGTGTTTTTTGATGTCTGTATATAAAATCTAGTAGATATATATGAAATCAATAGATTAATAGCTATTCTGGCAAATAGAAAAAAACCCCAAACTTTCCTACTGCTAACAGGCAAGTCTGCCTCCATGGTCTGTCAGAACACATAAGCTAGTGCTTGCTTTTATGCATTGAGGACAACAAAAAAAGAAGCAAACCTAAAATACAGATCATCACTGTACTATGATTGTTCTACCTAAAGAAGTTTGAAACATGAACTTCAGGTATGTGCAATAGGCATTGTGGACCATATATGGAGATTATAGTCATATATATTGGTATGATTTTCACATTACTGCTGTATGTAGGAAAGAGGCACAATGACCAGCTGTGCTAAAAAAAGTGGATGAATAGAAAAACCGCATGTCACTAAGCAATATATTAAACCACATTAATATATAAAAAGTGCTGCCATTCTGTAGAGCAGTTCAGAACTGAAATCTTAACCGTAGGTATTCCAAACTGGTTTTCCCAGGAACTAATACAGGCCTCTAGCCTACCGAATCTGCAGCTGGTCTTTGTGAATACATTCCTCCTTATTCATTAAAATAATACATTTCCCAGATCATCTTGCAACTTTATCAGCATTGTTGGTTCTAGCCACTGGAGTGCATTTGTGGTCATCTCCAATGGACTTTCCTTTGCTTCCGAAGTAGATATATAATGTACTGATGATGTGTGTCTTAAGCCTGCAACTTTCTTGTGACTTTTGGCAACTCTACTAGTGTTCAAACATTATAAATCTGTGTGCTAGGCTTTATAGAACAGAACATTCAAAAATTAGCACAGTTACATGGTCCAATTTCAGCTATGGTTTTGATTAAAAGCTTGATAGAAACCTCAGAAAAATGACAACATACTTCCATAGATAAGCTCTGCAACATTTATATTCCACTTCAGTGCACTGGGTTGATTCAGAATGTATTTGCTTTTCCTGGCCACAGTTTAAGTGCTCAATAAAGTTACATTCTATTATTAAGTGCTGACTCTTTTCCCCTAGATTAACGGGTTTGATTTGTCCAGGCAGATGAAGTCTTTTGAAGAGGATGAAATATACCAAAGTCAGTAACATCACAGATACTGGACTTTTGACCTTTTATGGTATGAAAAATGCCAAAAAAGAAAGTGCTTTTCAAATCAATTGTCAAAAATTATTTCATCATTTGGGCAATTTCTTATGAGCCTTCAGGAAAAATCAGAATATTTTTCCTAATGTAGATTGTTAAATGTGCCTTTCATAAATGGCCATGATACAGGCTTGACACTGTAATTTGATGAAATAATGAAAATGAAAGGCTAGCTTGGAGTGTTCTATGATGACAAAGAGATGAAAAAATTCAATTTTCCTTACCCCATCATTTAGCAAATTTTATGATTTATAAAGATCATATAATTTTATGTATTCATTCTCTGCTGTTTTAACTGATCACATATGATTAAAAAACTATGAATCAAAAGTGTGAGACCTAGCTATTTGTCTATATCACTGTAGTACAGGATTCTGAGCAGTACATTGAATGTTAAATAGCTTGAGAACAGAGTAACTAAATGCCCAGTTTCTGTTCTTTACCACTATGGATGGGACTTAGTGTCACCTGAACATATCTGAAATAGTAAACCAGCAACATTATACCTGAGTATTCATCACTGCATGCTTTTTACATATTTATTTATCATTTACCCATCTGAAATCCTGAGGAAGTCAGTACTTCCATTGCACATTTCAGCCAGACATTTGCCATCATGCTTTTATTTCTTTCTTTCTTTTAACAAGAGGAATTGCTCATAAATATAAAACAGACACTACTGGAAGAATACTGGCAGAACAGCAAATATGACTCCATATTTGGAGAAACTCTCAATAAGGAAAAATAGATGTTGGCAATACTGTTTGATCTACATCTTAAGAGTGGGCTTGAGGAAATATAGTCAGTGTAAATGTAACTAGCACGCAGGAATGTTCTCAGAAATAAATCTGTAGGTCACGTCCAACATACCCCCATTGTCAATATTCTTGTCACTGGAAGACAGAATACACGCACAAGTAGCTTCCAAAATGCTAAAAAAACTAAGGATAAATATTTCAGGTACACATACCTACAAAATGTAAGTAGTAGCAAAAAAAGTATGCCACTCTTAAGTGAGGTACACTATGAGGGAACCGTCAGCACTCATCTACTAGTGAGAGAACTGAACAGTCACAGGTTGATACTAAAGAGAAGTATGAGAATGTCCTACTTACAGAGAAACCAGCATACACTGCATTCTGTATCATTGTCACAGCAGCTTGTTTTCAGCAGAAAAAACATTTGCAACTGGATATATGTACCATACAGTGTGGGACAGGTGGTTGGTAAGCATAGTGCACATCTCATAGTGCAAACTATTCAAAGAATGACCTCTCCTCCTTCCTCCTTGACCTTCTACCTTGTTCCTACGCCTATCCTAGCCCCTTTGCAGTATGAAAATACACCTCTCGCAGTTTCACGTCTTTGTATGTCCCAGTGAATTGGGACTGACAACCTGTCTTACAATTAAATAGCAAAAATTTCAAATAACTTCAATAAAGCTGGAAAGCCTTCCTTGGAATAGATCCTCAGTTGTACTTAAGTCTCAATTCAGTTCAAGATAATTACTGTATGAGGATTGTTACTGACAATGTTTTTCCAGCAAAAGAAAACTGCCACCATCCCATTTCACCTGTGTCTTCTGAGTCTTGAATTGCAGTAGCGGAATAAGAAGGCTAAATGCGATCACCCACCCACTTTTACTACCATTACTGAATTCAGCACTAAGTTCACTCATTTGCAGAAAATGATCCTTTCCACTCTCTTTTAGCTTTTCTTCTGGAGGCACAGTTCTTCAGTAATGATGGTTTGGGGACTTTGAGGTTTTGCAGCTCAGAGCAAAGGGGCAAACATCTAGTTCAGTGTAAAGTGAGGGGCTGTGCTACCAAGGTAGATAAAAGAGATGTGTCACCAGTAACTAGCAGTCGCAACATCAAGTGACTATGTAAAAAATTCTACTGATGGGTAGAAGCAGCATTAGTGGACATTGCAAGTTGAATTTCCAAGTCGGAAGGACCCTGCAGACTGTGCAATGGGGTGACTGTGAGAGGCTCCACAGGCTGGAAGCATAGAGATTCCAGATCAAGCATCTGCACATGTGTACATACACTGGTGCTGCTTCAGCACTGGGACATACTACATGTCGATACCTTTCCTTCTGTGTGGGAGGAGGACCTCATTGACAGAAATCTGTAGCAAAAGACATTTCTTTGTCTCCTTTGTTGTATTCTGAGAGCTAGGCTGAAAGCATGAAGAAATGAAAGTTGCTTTATCTATGGGAAAAAAACACTACATAAGAAAAGGCAATGTTTCTCCATGCTCTTTTATCAATATGGTTGCTTCTTATAAGTGTCCTTTCCTCTTCATCCTTGGCTTTTACCTCTGGAGACTGAAGGAAGATGTTCACAGCTCAGTCTTGGACACTTGCTACACTGTCACACTGCATAACTTATTCTAGTTTGGACCCTCCCACTATATGTGTTTATGACACTTGAGTGCCAGCAAATTCAATCCTCGGCAGCCATCAGTTTTGCCACACTACCTTTCCCCTCGGTGTTTGGCTGCATTCAATACAGGCCTGCTGAAGTGTACTCTATTCCTACAAAAGGAATCAGTGTTTCTTCCACAAATCAAAGCTAGAACAGTTCACATCTGCCCCAGCTCCTGTTGGCACAGCTCTCCTTGAAGCTGCAGACAGCTTCCATGAGGAACAGTGTACAGACACTTCCATGAGGAACATATCCCACAGTGATATTTATATGGTCCCTGCTTTATCATTCTGCAGGGAAAAATACAGCAGTCCAGAAAGAAGACTTTCACGTGGAGCAAGATCAAGAAAATATGCATATTTCTGGGGTCATCAGAAAGAGAAGTTTGATGTGCTGGGGTTTCTGAAAGCTCTTCTCTGAGCAGCATGGGGTGATTTTACAGAAAGCTTTTTCAGAGCCCAGGCATGCAAATGTGAGCATCAATGGTGGTAAATATTTTGGCTCAAACTCTCCATGGCCTAATAGGTCATAGCTCCATCTGAATGACATAACACATGTTCATGTTTCTAATTCCCTAATCAAATCTCATTTTGTTTGTCTAGATCATATCATAACGTTTTGGTCTAGAACAAACACATTTCCCAGTAACAGTAAACTTACATCAAACACATTTGTTGGGCCCCAGACTGGGTGAATAATTGCTCTACAGTACAAACGAGGTTGTACCTGTGTTTGCTTCTGTGGAAAGGTTTAACAAGGTGGATTGGAAAATATCATAACGTTTTGGTCTAGAACAAACACATTTCCCAGTAACAGTAAACTTACATCAAACACATTTGTTGGGCCCCAGACTGGGTGAATAATTGCTCTACAGTACAAACGAGGTTGTACCTGTGTTTGCTTCTGTGGAAAGGTTTAACAAGGTGGATTGGAAATATTATTGGAGAATGCAGGCTGTAATGACTTTTACCTGGTGGGGAGTTATTCATATGAATGTTGCTTTACCATTTCAAATGTTACTTGTGGGAAGGGAATGTCTCAGCTCTCCAAGAGCTACATTATGTCAAGCTGCCGTGCTCTATAAACAGATTACACACACCTTATATAAACAAACTGTGGTTAGCTAATTATCCTGAACAAAAATACACACACAGAGAAGAAAATTCAGTTCAAAATGATTAGTTATATAAATTTTTGTTTCACTTCAGCAGCATATTTTTGATATCCCATGTGTAGCTGCAACTTAATAAAACTCACTATAAGATTACCACCATTTAGTTGGTTTCACAAATTCAGATTGCTGTACAGAATCATGCCATGTTGTGAATTCAGCACTAACCACATTGTAAACTATGACCTAACTTGGCAGAGAGGACGTATATACTGTAAATAGATACCATGACAGGTGTATCAGCTAGTGCCAACAATCAGCTTTTAAAAAATATATAGTATCAAATGATTATGGCCATAAATAAGCTGGAAAAATTGCAAATGGCTTATTAAAGTGTTCAGGAAAAAATGTTTTATTCAGAGGGTCATTTCTCATTACCTATTGCATCAGGTAACAAATTAGAATTAAAACGCTAAGTCAGGCCAATGCATTTTACTCCTTTTTTCCAGAAGTTGTATGCAATGCATGGTAATAAATTCTTGTGGGAGAAATAAAAAAAAGCTTATGAGCACAATAATTACTTTTCCCCAGACAAGAGATTTTAACATAAATCAGCACATCTCTGCCTGTGTGTGCCTCCCTTTTATGAAAATCTTAAGTTCCCAAAATCTATTATGGCTGCATGGAGGCAGAAGCAAATACCACACTAAGAAAAAAAAAAAAAAAAAAAAGACAAAAAAAAAAAACAAAAAAGACAACCAAAACAGATTTAAAAATGGTAGAATTTTCTCTAAACGCAAGTTCAAAGCTTGATTGACTGAAGAGCAAAATATTTCCAAGTTTGGAAGGATCAAGATGCTCAAAGGAAAAGATGAAGAGATTAACTAGCAAAGTTAATGATTTTAAATACATACTTCCTAATGCTATCATACAGCGCTATATGCAGCAAACAACTTAACTGATGTTGATATAGCCTACGAATGTTTCCCATATGTGGTTCCTGACTATGTGTATACTGGGTAGTATATTTATTCCAGTGGTAAATAAAATCTTAATTCAGCAACTCAGTGGTTTACCGATAGGGCATGTGTGAATATCCAGCTTTTAAGGAAAACATTCTTAGTGGTATTCATAGCCACATTACAAAACCCTGCAGACAGAAAGGCCCTCATGAATTTCCATTGGAATTCCATCCTAATTTGGAACTCATGGGGTATAATAAGGATTTGATTTTATGACGTCTAAGGCAAAGCACTGGTTATGAACTGCTAGAAGTTTCAGAAATAAGTACAGAATTGACATCCTCAGCATATTCTTCAATATATTAGTAATACATACTGGTCAGAAACTACAAATTTAGTGTCATGTGTTGAAGCTAATTGTAGCAACAAAAATGTCAACATAGCACAGTAAGATCTTATTTTATTCCAGTTATAGTTCCTAAACAATGTTTCATTGCTACTTCTACCTCAGCTCTCATGAATGCATTATGTAGAACTGAAGCACTAAAAATAATTATGAAGTAGTGGAGATAGTTTTAAGAGTTTCTTTCATAGTGTTACACAAGAATTTACAAATATGTAAGAAAACAGGGGAATTAAGCTAGAACATTTCCTTTTACTTTCAAAGTCATACTTAATTTAGCAAACCACTTGATAAAGAAGAGAAGCTTGCAAAAGAAAATATGTTACAAAAAAGTTTAAGGTTGCAATGGTTAAAAGAAGTAAATGATGAGACTGCCCAAGTAGCTGCAAGCTAGTATCCTTCTCCAAGTACATTCAGGAGACCGTGAAATTAAAGACCTGAAGTTTGGTCAAGAAGTGGCCGAGATGACAGCTATGTCTGCTCTCAACAGAAGAACAGGGAGAGTGGGGAATCCCAGGCACTTTCCAGCTCCTGGGCAAGCGCCCCTACATATGACAGGGGTTTTTTTTTCCTGCTGCTCCCAAAACTGCCCCCATCTTTCTGTAGATACTTTACATTCTTTATATGGATTTCTCTTTCATTCCTACTTCAGCTAACTAGATATTCATTCTCCCACTTCACCCAAGACTTTCAATAGCTGCTAAAGTGGTTTCCCAGCAGAGAAGACTTTCAAAGGGTGAAAACTTACAATAAAATTTTGTCCACAGCAGTTTATACAGTAAAGGGAAATTTAGGTCCAAACTCAGATGTGTTGGAAATCCCAGTTTCTCCTTTCCTTCCAGCTAGTTGTGGACCCTGCAATAACTCCAAGCAGCAGTCACAAGGCTTCCGTACTCCAGTTTAATAGCTCTATCAGCTGTTCCCCAGCCTTGCTGACCAAGGGCAAGGTTAACATGATGCTTGTAGGGCTGAAAGGTAGCTGAAGCAATCTGCTGTCTTGGTGAAGAGGATCAAAAGTGCAGACTATGAGAAGTGAGATAAAAACACGTGTGTTATGAGCTTGGAAGGCAGAAAAAAGGGTGGATATGCAGCTGAAATTATATGCAGAATGGATCTGGGGCTCTAGTAAAACAAGAGAGGCAGGTGGGGGTTGTGTGGTTAAAGACGTGTGACAGAAGGATGGAGGACATAAGGATGATAGAGCAGTAGACTGGTTGTGCAGCAAGTTACCCTTAAAATTTATTTGGGGTCTTGCTTCTATTTAGATTAATAAATGCCTTCATATTAATACATATTTCAACACAAACACTAAACAGCACAACTTCCCGTAACGTATACGAAGTAATATAGTGATTACTGTCAGCAGTTACTCCAGGGAGACAGGCAGACAGAGAATACTGTGCCCTGTTTCTGCATGGAGAGAAATGCAGAGGAGTGAAGCTCTACTATGGGGTATTTCATCTTAGGCATACCTCATTCTCAAATATACTCCTTCTCACCCCACTGTTCTGCTTTTCGTTTCGTATATTTTATGTACTGAAGGTTTCCAACTAAACAATATCATGAGGCTCTGATAATGCATTATCAGACCAAGCCAACATGCTTGTAGCATGCCACTCCTTTCTGGAAGAAAGGAAAGAAAAAGCTTGAAATGGCCTTCCGTGAAAGATAAGTACTAGTTTGTGTTGAGTCAGCATCTTGTATGTTGGTCTTGTCCTACAATCTTTTCTCACCTAGCTACTACATATACACACGATAGTAATATTTAAGTCTATTTAAGTTTATTCATTTGCGATTTTTTGGTATGGAGTAGAGCAATTAAATCAACAAGTATGACCTCCTGTGTAACAGGACATACTAAATACTGCATCTAGTCATGTAGACACATTTCTAAATGCTTTGACTTAGCAAAGCATGCTTTCATTCTTCAGCTGTTAAATTTCTACCGCAGACATACAGTGTGACTTCTAATGTTATCCAGGAGTTGCTTAAGGGTTAAACTACAGCCTTCTCCATAAAAACAAGAAAATCTCTAAGCATTTGACAAAAATCTTCTTAAGAATTGTTATGTTCAGCAGAAACAGCTGAAAGCATTTAGTTTATGAGCCAGTATTCATCTTCAAAGACTTTATTATGCCCAGAAAAGAAAGAACAAGAGATCAATTAAGATCTCATCCAGAGTGCTAGGAACAGTGGGAAACATACCTCACACAAGTCATATAATCTTGGAATACATCCTAAGCAAACCAAAGTTTGATTTTCACTTTCTTACCTTCCATAGACTGTACAGATGCTGTTTCAGACTGAGATGACTGATTTTGGGAAATGTGAACAAAGAAGTTTTCGGAGCTCAATTATGAAGAGGGAAATTATATGCAAGGTACCAGGTTCGTCATTATTTAGCACACATAATCCAGGTGATAGATGACCAGTCTTTCTGTTTAGTGTGATGTCATTGCCATGTAAAATCTGTAGCATATGGTGCAGCAAAACTGCATGTGGTATATTTCCCTATTTAATCCTCAAAGCAACTCCATCAAACTGTCATTTTTATATTAAACATGGAATTAATTATAATATTATGAGATTTCATAGCATGGGTTATAAAACTACTGTTTATTCATCTGAAAATGTTTAATTAGGTTTATTTATAACAGGTTTTCATGTTTTGTTTAGAATATTCCATTATGTTCCATGAAGAAATACAGCTCCCTTAGACACAGGCCTAAGCATAAGTCTGGGAGCTCTACTTGAATTTTCCTGAGGATGAAGTTTCTCAAATCTTGAGCCAGCTTGGCTTTCTACAAAGGTACAGATGAAGACTCTTACAGTGGTGAGAATTTCCTCTAACTTCTAAAAAGAGTGTTGGTGTAAACTCCTTGCTAATTTTAATGGTAGTCAGGAGCCAGTTTTCCGTATGGCGAATAATGGGAATAGCCTTTCATCCCACTGGTTTTCTACATCAAATTCAGAACATTTTCAAAGGTGGATTGTATTTTGAGGGGGCTCCATTTTATGGATACTGTAAATTCTCTGTTCTGAGGTCTTGAGACCAAAAGGACTGATGTAAGAAAACATACAGCTTGTAACAGCAGTCCTGATAAATCTTATGTGCACACAAAAGAACAAAGAAAATAAAGAGACAGTGAACAGACTTTAAGACCAAGGGAATAAAAGATAGTTTATTTAGAGGAGACTCACTACCAGACTGGTTTGACTGGAATGACGTTTGTAAAGAGGCCATGTTATGTGAGGTGAATACAAAGTGATATTCCTCAAGGGTGGGAGAACATTTTGTAGGACTTTCTTGTGACACTGAAGTCTTATTCCACAGTAAGTGGAATAAGACTTACAGCACCAAGTTACAATTCCAAAATTGCCTACAATGAGTAAAAGTAAACAGCCCAGTAGAGCAGATACACTGGTGTGTATATGAGGTAAATTATGCTTGTTTGCAGATTATTGTTTCAAAATAGTAAATAAGTGAATATTTTTTCTGTGTAGTTCACTGTGGAAAGTACTCACATACTTTTGCTATTTGCTCAAACAAGACTGGCGAAAAAGAGGGAAAAAGTGGCTGGACAAGACTCTTTTTCAACCTTAGTATACTCATTGCATTCAATCAGCTGAAAATAGACCCCTAGCTACCACAATAATCTCATTTTGAATCCAGCCTTTGATTTTTCTTTTATGGCAATGGTTCAGACACAACATAGTTAATAAGCAGCATACATGTCTCCAGACCATTTTCAGTTATGCTCTCCCATAGACTTTAAGAGAGAGATACTTACAGATCTATACTTGAAAAAAATTTTAGAATATTGTTCACAGTTCTCCCACTGCAAGCCAGATCTTTTTCAGTAATTCAGTTCAGACAAACTGGAAGGCAGCATCGCACAATATCCTCTTATAAAATAAATTAATGAGCTCATTTTGAAGGAAAAAAAAGTATACTATCTCAGCAAAGATTGGTTTGAGCTACATTAGTTAACAGAAAGTTAACTCCAGAGCCACAGATTTTGGAAGTGCACTTAGACCTAAGTTTGGTCTGAGAAATCAGTAAGTGGTTAACTGTTTCCAGCTGGACTTTGAAAACAAGGTCACCTTCAAATGAAACTTTTACTATGAAACTTCTGAAAGAAGTGGCACCCATAATTCTCACTTTAGCAGTTCTTTTGGTAGGAGACCACCATTGCAACTTATTTCTGTAAGCACATGCAAAATTGTATTTCTGCTTTGTTGTGAACATGTTTATACAAAGTCATGAAGGTTTTGGGGTATTACAGATGTGGAAGTCCCGCTTGATGCAGGTGCGTTACAGACATGCCTTTTCTTTATAATACCATGATTCATCTCATTTAAGACACAGATATGAAGACAAAAACCACAGGCATTGGCATGCTACATTTCAGTATCCTGTGTATAATCACTGCAGGAAGAATGACTGTGTAGTTTACAAAACCTTCGTCTTTTTATCTATTCTAAACTTCCTGAGTGTAATTTTATTAAATATGAACAACCCTCAAAGGATTCTTTCCCTGACCATATACAACCTTTTTTCTTCCCTAAAAAGCAGATTGATAAGAAACTCTACTTGCACAAACAGCTTCAAAAGCCACCAGACACTTCAGCATGCAGGATGGGTTGATGCTGTTGTCAGGATAAATTTCATTCTTACTGCAAATTGTGGGCAAAGGCAACAGCACCTTGAAATGGACCAGCTGTTAATGTTTGTGGCAGCTATTTGTATGGTATTTCACTAGTACATTGTTACTGACTTGAACAATTTGGTATATAGATAATGAGAAACGGTGGCTGGATAATGTAATACAGTAGTGCAAAATATAAGCATTATAATATGTCAGCAGCTTTTTATTGAATTAGAACATGATTTTCTAGGTACCAAGTACAGTGCAGTTTCAGTGCTACTACTTTACACATTCTCTGAGAACTTTTCACCTCAAAAATTCTAAAAAGACAAAATGTGAGACACAGAATATTCTTACCTCTGGGGTGAAACTGAGCAGCTGTTCAACATCACATACAACAGCATCCTTTAGGACAGCAGTTGCTAATGTGGGAAAACATACCCAGATGTTGACTCCTTGTCGTTTCAGGATCACATCTTGCTTAGATATTCACGTTCAGAAGACTGAACTCTTTCATGCCTTTGAAAATTCTCTTTTCCCCTCAAATTCAAATATGAGAGGAAATCATTATTTTTTTTCCACATATAAAAGCAAGATGTATATATGGCTTTACTGACATTCCTTAAAGTCCCTGGTCTGAAGTCTTTGCTTTCTTGGACTTTAGTATTGTGCTGACGCATGCATGAAAACTTGCATCTCTAAAGGCATTGAAAAAGAGGAGGAGGAAGGACTTACTGCATTTTCTTCCAGACAAGATTCTTGGAAAATCAGAAAGGGTCCTCACAAGGGTCATGTAGACATTCTTACGGACTGGCAGCTAATTTTGACAGCCACATTAAAGGTTTTCTCAAGACCAGAAACTGATTTTCCTGGCTAAAGCAATTTCAAATCCCCAGACTATTATCTGACCCAAGTAGTTTATGATTTTTCTTTAATGTTCTTTCATGCACAAAGCTATTTTATGTCACATAGTCACATTTATGTATGGAAGGAAGTCCAACACGCACACCCAGGATTAATATATTCCAATAGATGCCACAAGTGAGGGTTTCAGAGCAGCAAAGTGCTCCCAAGTGCTCTAACTCAGAAATGCAAAACCTACTTCTTTATATGTATATGTCATGGGTTCAGCAGTAGCAGTCATTTTTCTCCTTCTCAGTAGCTGGTACAGTGCTGTGTTTTTGACTTTCAGCC
>JAOEHY010030695.1:1617-13183 GCA_025447955.1 Psilopsiagon aurifrons | reverse complement strand
GGTGGGGGGGGGGGAGGAGGCCGGGAGGTGGCGCAGGGTTGTCGAGGTGTGCGGAACGGGTCGGACGGGTCTCTCTCGCGGCGGCCATTGCTGAGGCAGAGCGTTCTAGGACAACCGGCCGTGCCGTCCCGGGGTGCGGTGGGATGCTCTTCTGAACCGGGTGCCCTGGTGCTTTACGGACCTCGCATCGTGGCTGGCACGTTCATTTGCCGCGACTCTGAAACTTAGTCTAGTAAGTTTCGTGTGCTGAAACAGGCTAACAACTTCGCTGTGGGTTGTCATAGGCTGTAGTGTGCCTCATTCATCATGCGCATTGCAGCTGCTTCTTCAGGTGCCCTTAGTCCAAATCCTTCCCTACCTGGTTACAAATCTGTTTGGGCCCCTTCTGGTGGCTCTTCTCTAACGAGTGTTTTTCATGTCATGATGTGGGGACAGGGTGAAGTTATCAAACAAACGGATGCTTTACAGAGACTTGTTTTTTACTGTGATTTTTTGTTGTATGTGAACATCTTGGGGTAGGGATTTTTTGTTCACTGCATAAGCACAATATTTTCTGGCTTACGGTTTGGCATCTAAATACTTAAAAAGCACAGGACAGTAACTTGGTCCTTTTATTACAGAGACTGCCAGACAATTCCTAGCTGGCTTGCTGCAGGCTCCAAGGGAGGCTTAATTGAAGGCAGGTATGAATTTCTTGGGAGTTCAGGCTTCCCTCTGCATCGTGAGAAACATTTTAAATGTAGCTGTCGTCATCATGAAAGTGTGTTCTTGGGTTGTACATGGATTGATTTATTTCCTATGTATGTTAACTCCTCTTTTAAGAACAGCTTGTGTTACCATCAGTCGAACAGCATGTTGCTTCACTGCTTCTCTTGCTAGTATGTGTAAACGACAAAAGGGCCTGTTCATGTGCTTCTACTACCAGCTGCCAGAGCATCTCTAAGCATCTTCTTGTCAGACTCTGATCTGGCATCCCTTGTAGCAGTGAAGTCAGTCCATTGTGTGGTATTGTCTACAATCTTGATTGCTGGCACTCAGTCTTTGACTGCAAATTATTTAATTCTCCTCTTTGCACAGGTGAAAGCAGAGAAGTGTAATGGCTTCCTCTTTGTAGTCCTGAGACACGCAGAACAACCTGACAGAGAGTAAGAATCTTCGATTTTGTTGAATTTGCCCATTGACTAGACATTGTAAAGGCAAAGAATATCCAAACAGAGGCCAAGGAGGAAACACTGAGTGGCTTCTAGATAGTGACCTGATTTGTTTTATATGAACTTGACCTGAGAAATTGCTGGTTATTTTTTTCAGTGCCTTGTGATTCAAGCTTCACATTGAGAAAGCCTTGAGCTCTAGGTGAACCTGCAGTCTAAACAGATATAAATGTTAAATAACAAGAGGGAAGACAGAAGTGCAGAAGTAGCAACTTGTGCACAGTCATGTTTTGGACAGTAGCAGAAATGAGAACAGGTCTCCGATATTTGCTGTCTTATGAGAAGATCTAAATGAGTCCATTTTGCCTTGAGTTTTTTGGTGGGAACAGGATTTTTGTATGAAATGCTGACATATTTTCTTGGAGGGGGGATGTCAGCTTCTGCAAAATGGGGTCATCTTCAGGTTCTTATCCTGCATGCAGGATTTTGGGGTCAAAAGCTGTGCCTCAGCCACTTCTACAAGCAAGTGACTGAAGCACTTGCTCATGCTTTCTCTGGCATGCAGCTCAGAAATAAAAGCTTCTGTCTGCTGCCCCTCTGCCTCTGCAGGCACGCTTCCCATCATGGTGAACGAGAGGCGTAATGGCAACTTGCTGGTGCCCCTGGGACCCAAACTGCAGGCCTACCCAGAGGAGCTGCTGCGGCAGCGGCGAGGCCACGATGGGCAGCCCGAGTACCTGATCCAGTGGAGCATCGTCAGCCTGGAGGAGAGAGCAGCGGGTGGCAGCAGCACCTCCTCTGCAGAGACAAAGCTGGAGAATGTCTCCATGTGGATGTCTGCAGAAGAGGTCTGTGCCAGCTGCCTGGCGCTGCTGGATCAGAGGAAGCTGGAAGGGCAGTGTGCGACAGGGGAGAAGGCAGCCAGCCCGTCCGCTGCAGATGTCCTGGGGGATGAAGCCTCACTGCTGGAGATGAAGGCTGATGTCAGGAGCCTGGTGCAGCGAGCTGGCCAGCGCATGGCCGAGTCCCGGGCCCCCGAGTCCTCCATCCTCAACATCATCCACGTGCTGAGCGCGTATGCCAGCATTGGCTCGCTGGTGGGTGCCTTCAAGGAGACGGGAGGCCTCGACTTGCTGATGAAGATGCTGTGCCACAAGGACAAGCAAATCCGCCACAGTGCTGGCAAGATGCTGAGGGCCCTGGCTTCGCATGATGCAGGTGGGGGCTGCTGCTGCTCGTTGCCCCTGAGGAAGTGCTGCTGGGCAGCTGAGGTGTGCCAGCCCTTTTGTAAGGGTTATCTTTAGGGAGCCTAAAGGGTTTCTGTTGTTGCAGGAAGTCGGGCCTATGTCCTGCTGTCCCTGAGCCAGCAGGATGGCATTGAGCAGCACATGGACTTTGACAGTCGCTACACCTTGTTGGAGCTGTTTGCTGACACAATATCCTCCGAAGAGCACTGCATGTCCTTTGAGGGGATTCACCTTCCCCAGGTAGGAGCAGCCCTGCCAGCCCTGGGGCTGCTGAGCAGGACTGGGTATTGGGAGAGCTGGTCCAGCATCTGGGTCTAGCTTGAAGCTGAGGGGTGTTGGAGGGCTCACCCGTGGAGTATCTGAGCAGGGAGATGAGGGTGGGCTGAGAGGTCTCTTGCTGCCTGCTGGTCCGGAGCTGTCACGGTTAGAGTCTGGCAGCCGTGCTTGTTGCAGATCCCTGGGAAGCTGCTGTTTGTGCTGGTGAAGCGCTACCTGTGCGTCACTTCTCTCCTGGACAAGCTCAGCGGTGGTGTGGAGGAGGGAGGGGAGCAGCGGAACAGCACTGTGCCGAGCCCACTCACTGAGGAGAAGAGCCGTGTGAAGCAGGAGTTTGAGTTCAGCATGGCCATGGCAAACCTCATCTCGGAGCTGGTGCACGCGATGGGCTGGGGCCACAGCCCCAAGGCAGAGCTGCCGCCCCAGCAGGAGCTGCAGCCTCGCGCCACCCGCTCCATCTTCCAGCACAGGGCCGCATCCTGCAGCGCTGCTCAAGCAGCCCCCGCTCCCGCACCAAAGGAGCCCGTCGTCTTCAAGACGCGCTCGGCCTTCCCGAGCCGCAGCAGCTACGTGGAGTACGTGCAGGCGCGGCTGGTGCGGGGCATGCGGGTGCGCATGCTGGAGGACTATGAGCAGGTCAGCGCGGGCGACGAGGGCGACTTCCGGCAGAGCAACGAGGGCACGCCGCCCGTGCAGGTACCCTCTGGGGTACCGGGGCCGGCGCGGGCGTCAGCTCTGCCCGCTGGGCTGCGTGCGGGCAACGCGCAGCCACGGGTGGGAGCAGCGGGGCTGGACCTGCCCTCCCTCAGCCGCGTGTGCCTTGCGCTCTCCTCCTCAGGTGTACTGGCAGGCCCTGGGCTGTACGTACTGGGTTCACTGGCACATGCTGGAGATCATCGGCTCTTCAGGGCAAGAGCAGCGTGAGGGCCAGGAGAAGGTGTCCGCCCTGACGCACAGCTGCAGACTGGCGGCAGGTGAGCAGTCCATCAGCTGGGCACGCAGCTTTCCTCCCCAGCCCTTCTGTATAGCTTCTAGGGTCTCCTCCCAGCTTGTTCCCCCTCCCTGGCTGCCCTCCTGTCACCTGCCTTTCCCACAGCAGGCTGTGGGACAGCGGAGACATCTCTTGCCCAGATGGTCCCCGTGAGCTCTCTCTGGGGAATGTGGGGTGTGCAGCAGAGGATGGTGGAATGAGCAGAGCTGACAGTGCCGTGCTTTGCTCTGTCCTCCTGCAGTTGCACAGCCGTTTTTCTGCAAGCCCTCTGGGGGGCTGTACTCCCTGCCTTACCTGGGGGAGCAGCCGACCAAGGCTGCAGAGGCCCTGAGCCGCGCCGAGTGGTGGGAGCTGCTCTTCTTTGTGAAGAAGCTGGGGGCGCAGGAGCAGAAAGAGGTCCTGTGCATCATCCGGCAGGCCCAGGGAGAGCGGGTACGGACGAGAGCCTGCGCTGGGAAACGGCTGGGGGCCTCCGGTGGTGCGGCTTTTCTGTCCGCTCTGGCTCTGGCCATCAGCAGAGGCGCGGGGTCTGTGGTGAGCCCGTGAGGGTTGATGTGACGCCGTCTGTGCAGCTGCCGGAGGGGGATGAAGAAGCCCTGATCCAGCTGTCGGTACCTGTGGAGCTGGCCCGGAAGGTGCTGCGGGTCTTGGAGAGGCGTTGCCAGGGCAGTGCTCAGAGTGACCTTCGCGGCTCCCACGTCTGGGCCAAGTACTCCCTCAGCAGGGGGGCTGAGCAGGATGGCGCCCGGAGCACCGCGGTGTCCTGGGAGGGCGCCGGCTGCAGGAGCCCTGAAGCCACAGTGGCCGAGGCAGCGCAGGAAGAGCTCTCCGCAGCCGCGGAGCCGCCCCGGGCCCCCGCTGTGGTGGTGAAGTCGGATTCTCAGCTGTTCAGCGAGCTCCTGGAGAAGGAAGGGCTGTTCCTGCCGGAGGTGACGGAGGAGCAGAGCAAAGGTAATGGCCTGCTGCGTGCTGGAGCACATGCAGGGTGCCGGAGGCGGCTCCATTGCCTCCAAGGAGGAAAGCTCTGGGCAGCGCATGGCAGGCCAGGCACCTGCAGGCTGCCCGGGGAGGGGAGAGCCTGTGGGTCTGGTCCGTGGGTGCGTGGCACCCTGGGAGTTGCTGGGGTGTTACTGCTGCCCTGACCCCTGCGTCCGTCCCTCCTTCCAGCAGCATTGGGCAGCGCCGAGGGGGTGAGCGAGACGGGCGCGCTGGCCAAGGTTGCAGGCGCGGTGGATGTGATCCAGAGCAGCAGCTCCGAGCCGGGGCTGCGCTTGATGGGGCTCCAGCACATTCTGAAGGTCCTGGAGGAGGAGCCCGAGCAGCAAGGCAGCAAAGCCCAGAGCGGACTGGGGACCAGGAGTGTTGGGTGAGCTGTGGGGTGCTGTGCCCCCCTCCTGCCTGTGTCGGCAGGGTCGGGGACAGCGCTGGTGGTGGGAGTGCAGGAGGTGGTGGTGGAAGCGGGAGGGCCGGTATGTCCCTGCCTGCTCAGCAAGAGGAAAGCTGGATCTTGCGTCCCTTTGGCCCAGGCAGGCTCATTGCTGGGGCTGACCCGGCCGTGGTAGAGCCATGTGGGCAGGGAGGAGGCGATGGGCAGGGCCCGAGGCGTTGGCGTGCGAGCGGCAGTGCCAGGAGGCTCCTCCTGAGGTGTCCTTTCCCGTGCAGGGAGCAGCTGGTGAAGGTGGCAGTGGAGCTGCTGGCCATGGAGGCGGCAGAGAAGGCCGTGGTGGTGGTGACGCTGCGGCTGCTGGCCCTGCTCATGGCCAAGCAGGACTGGCGCGCGGCGTTCGCCACGGAGGGCGGCGTGCGGGCCGTGCTGTCCTGCATGCAGCAGCACGCCTCCTCCGCCCTGGTGCAGCAGGCTGGCCTGGCAGTGAGTGCGGCAGAGGGGATGCTGTGGGTGGTGGGCAGGCTGCAGGCTCACCCCGGTGTGCCGGCGGTGCCCACTGCCCTCCTGACTGCTGCTGTCCTTGCAGGCCCTGAAGGTGCTGGTGGGAGCCGTGGCCGGCGAGGCGGGAGGTGCCGGTGGGAAGCTCCTGCCCCTGAAGCAGGCTGACGCGCAGCTGATTCGGGAGATCTTTGCCAGCATCGGCTCTGCCTCCAGCAAGGGCTCGGCAAACCTGCTGAGCGCCATCCCTGCTGCCCTGAGCGCCATGCAGAGGGTCCCCGGGTAGGGCGGAGCGAGGACGGCGGCAGGGGTGGGCTGGGCAAGGCGGGCAGGCGGGTTGGTGGGTGCCGGGGGGAGGAAGGCGCCCGCATGGCCGTGTCCCTGCAGGGGCTCCTCGGGCGTGCAGAACGGCTTGCTGGTGGTGAACATGCTCCTTGACGGCCACCGGGGCCTGGCGGAGCAGCTGTGGAGCTGCGACCTCCCCGCGGTGCTGCAGAGCTGCTGGAGGGACGGGCAGAGCCCCGGCTGCCCTCACGCGACGCTGGCCCTCGGCGCCATCAACCGCCTGGCGGAGCACGGGCTGCCCCTGGGCCCGCGGAGCGCAGGTAGCAGCTGCCGGCCCCGCTGTGCCACGGCCCCGCTGTGCATCGGGCAGGGCTGCCTCCCCGGGCAGGGCGGAGCTGGGGCCGGGCCCACGTGTCCTTGTCGTGGCAGGCAGAGAGGCCCCGGTGGACCTGGGGGACGTGCGGAGGCTTCTGAGCGGGCTGGGGGACGGCGTCTTGGCCAAGGACGTGCTGGTGGCCCTGGAGCGGCAGCTCTGCGGCGAGGGCCCGGTGCCTCCTGGCGAGGCAGCCCGGCTGCTGCAGGACCACGCGTGCTTCCGGCCGCTGCTGCGCAGCTTCGAGCTGCTGGGGGCAGAGAAGGCCGTGAGCCTGAGCGTCCTCAGGTGGGTGCAGGGCCGCCGCCGCGGTGTGAGAGTGCAGGTGGTGATGGTGGGGCACACGGTGCGGGTCCCGGGGGGGCTGCTCTTCACCAGGGGCGGGTGCAGCCCAGCACATACGTGGGTGCTGCCTGGGGTGTGCCGGGGCCGCATGGGATGGAGCAGCGTGTTCCTGGGTGCTCGAGGGGTGTCGGAGGCACCAGGGGAGCCTCGGCTCCCAGTCCCTGTGCGCTGTTGGCGTTCCGGAGGGGCAGGGCAGCACGGCTGCCTCTGACACCACCCACTGCCTGTGCGCCATGGCCTGAGCGAGCCCCCTGTGTCACTCAGGATCCTGAACAAGATCCTGGACGGTTACCAGGAGGATGTGCTGCCCTGGCACGAGTGCGTGGAGCCCTGCGTGTCCTCCCTGAGTGCCCACAGCAGCGACCGGGAGGTGAGGGGCCCATAGGGATGCTCTCGGTGCGCTGTGCCGGCTGAGCCGCCGGCAGCAGCACGGCGTTTGTGGCCGGAGGAGCAGGAGAGGTGGGGAGCGGCCGCTGTGGTTGTGTCCTGGCTGCTGGCATTGCCCTGGCCGTGCCTCGCCAGGCTCCAGCGGTGCTGCTGCGGTGTTGGGGTGGCGGGGATGGAGCACGGCAGCACCTCTTGCTGCTGCTGCTGCTGCTGCTGGGCCCGGCAGGTCCCGGTTGCTCATGGCGGCTGCTGCTCCGCAGGTGCTGCAGGAGGTTGTTGGCTTCCTGCACCGCCTGGCCACCTCCAGCAAGGACTGCGCGGTGGTGATGTGCTGTGTGGGCACCCACGAGGCTCTGGCCAAAGCCCTGAACAAGCACAGCACGGCCCCGCCGCTGGCACCAGCCCTGCTCGCCCTGGTGACCGACTGCGAGAAGCACGCCAGCATCTCCAAGAAGCTGATGACCAGCATCTTGGCCGGCTGCATCCAGGTGGGCCTCGGGGGGCCCGGTGGTGCTGGGACTCTGGGTCTGAGGGCCGTCCAATGGCCCTGGCACCGAGGGGCAGCCTCCTGCTCTCTGCCTGCCGCAGCCCTGCAGTGGGAGGGTTGGGATGACCCAGGGCCCCCGGTCAGAGCCTCGCCCCATCCCATAGCTGGTGCTGGGGCAGATTGAGGAGCACCGCCGGAGCCACCAGCCCATCAGCATCCCCTTGTTTGATGTCTTTCTGCACAACCTATGTCGAGGTGAGCGTGGTGAGCGGGAGCTGAGCCTCTGCCTGGCACCTGCTGGCCTGGCTGCTGGAGGCTCTGTGTGCTTCTCGTACAGGCTCCAGCATGGAAGTAAAGGAGGAGAAGTGCTGGGAGAAGGTGGAGGTCTCTTCCAACCCCCACAGGGCCAGCAAGCTCACGGACAGGAACCCCAAAACATATTGGCAGTCGAACTCCAGCACCGGCTCCCACTTCATCACTGTCCACATGCAGTGTGGTGTGGTGGTCAGGTGGGGATGGCCTGAGAAGGGCCTTGGGTGCCGAAGGGCAGGCGGCTCTGCTGGAAGACTTTGGGCTCCTGTGTGAGCCCTGCCCCAGTAGTCCCTGTCCTGGGGGTTGCTGGATGTGGGCAGTGGTGTGGGGCTGGCAGGGGCCGGGGAGGTGGGGACTGCTGGGCAGCACCACGTCTGCTGTACCACAGGGAGATGAGCATGCTGGTGGCCAGCGAGGACTCCAGCTACATGCCGGCCCGTGTCGTGGTGCTGGGGGGAGACAGCCCTGCCACCATCAGAACTGAGCTCAATGCAGTGAGTCTCTCGAGGGCTGCTCAGGCCATGGGGCTGCATGGGAGATGTGGGCTGGTCCTTGCTATGCCCCAGGGAGGTCCTGTCCTGGTGCAGAGCCCTGGGAGATGCCCCATGGGGAGGGGGGCATGGCAGGAGCTGTGCTGTGTGAGCCTTCTCTTTGCTGTAGGCAGTGGGTGCCCGAGACTTGAGCATGGCAATGCTGCAGCCTGGGCTACAGCGGCCCCGTGTGCCGGGGCTGTCAGCCACGTGTGGGGCCCTGCCGGGGGCTGCCTTCGGGCTGCGCAGGGGCTCCTGCAGGGGGACGGAGGCCATGGCTGTAACGGGGCGGTCGGGGGAGCACACAGGGTGGCGGTGCCTGCGCTTGGCTTGCTGAGGGCTCTGTGTCTGCCTGTAGGTGACCATCCTGCCGTCAGACAGCAGAGTGATCCTGCTGGAGAACATGAGCCGCTTCTGGCCCATCATCCAGATCCGGGTGAAGCGGTGCCAGCAGGTAGGGGAGAGGAGGCTGGGGCAGGGAGCTGGCAGTGTGTGGCGTCGGGGCCGTGCCCGAGGAGCTGAGCGTTGCTCTGTGCCACAGGGCGGCATCGACACCCGTGTGCGTGGCATCGAGGTGCTGGGTCCCAAGCCCACGTTCTGGCCCGTCTTCAAGGAGAAGCTGTGCCAGCGGACGTTCCTCTCCTGCACTGCTCGGGCTCATGCCTGGTGCCAGGAGATCTGCTCGGACCGGGGGCGGCTGCTGCAGCTCTTTGGCAGGTGAGTTGTGCCCTCGCTGCCGTGCCGGTGTGCCTGGCAAGGGGCTGCGCCGCTGTCCCGGGAGTCCCCCGGGCCTCGGCAGCGCCGTGTGCTGCCCGGTCGCCGTTGCAGGCTGAACCGGGCGCTGCGGCACGAGCAGGGCTTCGCCGAGCGCTTCCTCCCCGAGGACGAGGCGGCGCGGGCCTTGGGCAGGACGTGCTGGGAGGCCCTGGTGACCCCGGTGGTGCAGAGCATCACCCGCCCAGGTACCCTGTGCTCTCGCGGGCCCGTGCCCCAGGCTGAGGCAGCCGCTCTGAGCCCGGGTTCCTCGCAGACCCTGACGGCGTCAGCCCCCTGGCCTGGCTGCTGGGCGAGTACCTGGAGAGCGTGGAGCCGCCGCGCCGCGCCACGAGCCCCGCTGCCGTCTTTGGCTCCCGGGTGCGGCGCCTGACCCAGCTGCTGGTGCACGTGGACCCCGGCGGCCCGGAGCCGGAGGAGACGAGAGGTGAGCGTGGGACAGGGACAGCGCTGGCCCGGAGCACCAGGCTGCGGCTGTGGGGATCTGCGGGGGCGCTTGGGGAGGGCGCAGTGGCACCGGAGGCTCCAGAGCCAGGAAGGGTTTGTGGCCGTGCCCCTGCAGTGGCTGTGGCCACTTGGAATCTGCTCTGAGCCTGCGGGGAGGGGCGGGTGCTGGCAGTGCGTGCAGGGCCTGCCTGTGGAGCCGTGCTGAGCCTGGTGGCGTCCCTCGCAGGTGGGAAGGAGGGGAAGAACAAGGAGGAGCTGGCCAGGCCTGCGAAGGAGATGGTGGAGAAGTCAAGCAGCCTGTGGGGCATCTCGCAGTGCTGGCGTGGCGTGGTGCAGCAGCAGGTAGTGCTTGGAGGGCTGCTGTGGGGCCAGAGAGGGCACGTGGGACCTCACACTGGACACGTGCAGTGCCACGCAGGGCTTGACAGTGGCCTGGGTACTGTGTGGGGAGGGTGCAGGGTTGTACCTGACCTCTGCTAGGTCTGGAGGGGTGTGGGGACGGCCGTTCTGTGCTTGCTACCTTGGCAGGGCTCAGGCATCAGCCTGTTGCCCCAGGCTGGGAGACGTCTGCAGTGTTGGGCTACTTATTCAGTGCCGGCTGCTCCGCACGTGTGTCCTGCCGCTGCCCAGCCTTTAGGCTGTGCTCCTGTCTCCCCACGAGCTCTTGGTAGCTGAGTGCTGGCTGGGATCTGGGGAGCTGGTGTCAACAGAGAGGCTGGGGCTGCAGACGTTCCTGCAGGCCCCATGCACACCCCACTGTGGGGCTCCCCTCTTGTAGCGCACCCGCTGTGGGGCTCACCCCTTTTGTAGTGCACCCGCTGTGGGGCTCACCCCTCTTGTAGTGCACCCGCTGTGGGGCTCACCCCTCTCCTGTCCTGTCCCACAGGTGCAGCGGTTCCTGGAGGCAGCCGGGCAGGCACCAGACCTCGTGGAGCGGTACTGCGGGCTGTACCAGCGCCTGCGCAGTGCCACGGAGGAGCTCTTTGGGCAGCAGGCTGCCTTTGCGCTGGCCCTGGGCCAGGGCTTCGCGGGGGCTTTGCTGCAGCTCTCCTTCCTCACTGCCCTGCACGTGAGTTGAGGGAGCGCGGCGCCAGCGCCGGAGCTTTCCCGGCTGCTCCCCCCAGAGCCGTTCCCCCAGCCCAGCCCCGCAGCCGCCCCCAGGGCTGAGCCCCCTCCGCAGCCAGCCCTGTCCCTCCGCAGGTGAGTGAGCAGTTTGCCCGCCACCTGGACAGGCAGATCCAGGAGCTGCACAGGGCTGCGGGCAGCACAGGGCGGCTGCAGCAGATCCTGGAGCCCTTTGTTGTCTTCAGTGGCCTGGAGCTCGCCCACAGCTTCGAGCACTTCTACCGGTGAGGGGTTCTGTGTCCCCCTGGGAGCAGAGGGCCTGGGGTCCACGCTGTGGTGTGACAGGGGAGGTGCAGGCGGTGCTGAGCCCCGCTTTGCGTGGCTGTGGTGCTCCCGCTTTGCTTTTCCCAGGAAAGGATTGTGAGTGGCCGCAGGTGCTGCCGGTCTGCGGAGCCACGTTCCCTGCTGGCAATGGAGAGGGGAGATGGGTGCTGCCGGGCCCATGTGCCGTGGGGGAACGCCGGGGCCAGGGCCAGGTCTGTCTCCTGGCACGTGGCTGATGGCCACGGGGCTGGGGCCGGCCCCTGACCTGACACTGGTGCCTGTGGCAGGCACTACCTGGCAGACCGGCTCCTGGTGCAAGGGCCGTCGTGGCTGGAAGGAGCCATCGTGGAGCAGATCGGGCTGTGCTTCCCCAGCCGCTTCCCCCAAGCCATGCTGAGCAACCTGGCCGAGTCGGAGGAGCTCCAGCGGCAGTTTCGCCTCTACCAGCTGCAGGAGCAGGACAAGCAGCTGCTGGAGCCGGACAAGGGCCTGGAGGAGGTGAGTGCTGCTGGGGTGGGGAGCCGGGGGCTGCCCGCGTTCCTCCCCGGGCTCCCGAGGCCCATCCTGAGCCGTGCTCCTGCCCCCGTGCCAGGCACCGGGGACGGCCTCGGTGGCGGATGCTCCGGAGGTGACGGTGCTGGCCCTGTCCCCGCGCTGCTGGCCCGTTTCGCCGCTCTGCCACATGGA
>JAOEHY010030693.1:21870-43158 GCA_025447955.1 Psilopsiagon aurifrons | reverse complement strand
TCAGCACCCTCACAGGGAAGAGCTTCTGCCCAAGAGCTCATCTCAGTCTCCCCTCGGGCAGGTTAAAGCCATTCCCCCTTTCCCTATCACTACATCAGGAAGAGTATTACTAACACACAGTAATACAAAACTACAACTGCTACGGTCAGACATTAAACAAGGAAGAAATTCCAGTTACTAGGAGGGTTTTCTGAGGCACACTGAAGCAGTTCAGAGTCTCATCACTTTAAGTGAGTACTAAAGATAAAATAGCCTTTCTCACCCCAAATAACCCCCAAGTTCAATGTTACTATCCAGCTACACCCAAAAGAAACTCCAAAGTTTCACTGCTGCATGTGAACATCCTCAGGATCTCTGAAAACAGCTACAAACACCCAACTTGGCAAGCACAACTGGAGTACACTTACCCACAGATACTGCAGCAGCTTCAGCAGACGTGGACAGTAATAATACTCCATCTTCCACAGCTAAAGTTAAGGCAGAACCATGGTGGGCAGAGCCAGGCTCCTGCTCCTCCCCGCCTCCAGCAGCAGCTCAGAGCGGACCGGTGGGATGAGAAGCAGCAGGAATGCTGTAGGAATGGTGTGTGCTGCCCAGCCCCACGTCACCACGCTCTGCTCTGTGCCTTTAACAGATGCTGGGGCTACTTATAAGCAGTAGCTGATCTCCCAGCACCATGTGACTTCACCACTTGTTATTTAGCATCCAACTGCTCCGACCTCTCCCTTCTCCGTAATCCTGAGTGTGTTAGGCTGGAATTAATAATAGTGCTTTGGGTTTCGTGCTAAAATGCCCTTCATCTGGAGGGAAAGAGAAGCTTCTCCCCCCTCTGTGCTGGGCAGGCTGGGTTATGAAATGCTGCTAATGGTCGGGGTTGCCAGCTGACCTTATTTTCAGTTAATGGAGAAGGAAAAGCAAAAACCACAAGTGAAAAGAGCTCCTGCTTTAAATGGGAAAACATCTTTTGTGAACCAGAAGAAACAGACACAACAAAGTGACTTCTTATACAGCACTGGAATGCTCCCAGCAAGAGAATACTACCAAAAAAGGAAGCAAGCCTGGGCAAACCCAGGCCTTAACCAACACCAGCCTCCCTCCTCCGGGCTGGTTTTAGCAATAGGAAGCAGAACTGAATGGCCGCAGGTACTTTATGAGGAGCAGCAATGAGAGCTGCAGTGCATCCACCTGGCTCCTGCGTTTCTGACCTGCGTCTGCCTTTGGATGGGAAGGGGCGAGATAAGTGACCGGAGCCAGTCCAGTGAGGACCCTGAGGGCTGCTCCCTCTCCAGCGCTCACTTTTCCCTGTGATGGACGGGTGGAGGGGACACAAACCCTTTCCAGGACACCACAGCCTCCTCTGCTTGGAATTCTGGGTCTGGATGTCCCAGAAAAGCACCCCTCACTTCTCTAATCACCACCTGGAAGACCCTGCAGAGCTGACAGGTTCTTCTCACCCTCCGCTTTTCCACACATGGCTTTCAGTGCATCTGCCTGCTCTGGGAGGGGTGAAGCTGCAGCCCTGGAGGTGAGAAGGCGTGCTTTCCGGCGGGCAGGAGAGACCATCGCAGGCAGACCTGGGAACTGCTGAACTGAGCCAAGCCCAGCTACAAACTCATCTGCTCCCGGTTAGAAAACACTTCTCTCCCTTGCAGCTCCCTTCCAAAACATTTCCAAGAGTCAGCTCGTGATTTCCTTAAACAAACCCTTCTCCACCCACACGCCCCATCTTTATATGGATACCAGATTTGCCTCACCAAAGTACAACAGGACAAGGGGAATGGCTTTAACCTGCCAGAGGGGAGGCTGAGATGAGCTCTTAGGCACAAGCTCTTCCCTGGGAGGGTGCCCAGAGAAGCTGTGGCTGCCCCATCCCTGGCAGTGCTCAAGGCCAGGTTGGACACAGGGGCTTGGAGCACCCTGCTCCAGTGGAAGGGGTCCCTGCCCGTGGCATGAGTTGGAGCTGGAGGAGCTTTAAGGTCCCTCCCTTCAACCCAAACCAGGAGGGGATTCTGTGATTAAATAAATACATTAAATGCATAACCAGAGGTTTCACAATAATTCCTGTCTACACCAGCTCTGGTACCAGAGTGCTCCATTTGAACTACACAAAGCAGCAATTTTGGTTCTAACCCACAGTTGCATTAAAGCTGCTCTGTTTGCATAACCCCTTCAGCTCAATACAAGTGCAGTTCCTTTACTTAGGGGGGGAGCTGCACATGCACATCCCTCACTTTGTAATTCATGACTCCTATCAGTCCTGATGACTTAATCAGAAGCTGAGGTTTGTGACCCAACATCAGGGAATGAAAGACGTGTGTCAGCTGCGATGGAATCTGAGTTGTGAAAGACAATCCTTGAAAACCTTGTCTGAAACCCAGGTGATTTATCAACCTGGGGGCAGTTACAGTGTGCGAGAGGGAGCTCAGCCTCCAGCTCCAACACAACCACAACGAGTCTCTCCACCAGAGGGAAGCATTGAAACGTACCAATGCCAACAGCGACCACACAGCAAACTGCACACCAAGAGCTTCTCCAAAGGAAAACAAACGTTTCAACCTTGCTGCCAGAAGAAACAGTTCGGGTTTACATCATCTTCTGCGATATCTGTGTGGGGCTTTGGCAAACAAGAAGGTATGGTGAGCTTTCCACCTCCCAGCCACTCTGCACACACAAAGGCCTGGCTGCCTCTCTTGCTACCACTGCTCTGCAGAACAAACACACCATGACCTGGCTCTTCAAAGCAATTCCAGTGGACCCGGGACTCGGAGTGCTCTAGTTCAGCGGGGCTCACAGGCTTCCTTTCTTGCTTCAGGCTACGCTGGACAAAGTTAAAGGTGTACCCTGAGAAACCTCACATTTCACAATCAAGTTGGACAGTAAGTCGTGTTTATGCGAGCACAGCACCTGAAGAGTTCAACCATCCCAGCACTGCTGCTGACAGCACTTTTCTCCCTCATATTCTACCTTGTCAACATCATCTTACATATCTGCGCCATAAGCTGATGGCATTTAACAGCTCTTAGGGATCAAATGATAACTGCCAACTCAGCAAATAACCCCAGCTCCGCAAAGATGAAGATTCAAGTTGAAGACTATGCTGAGAATGGGAAGGATGAGGGGATACGAGCCTTGGGGTGCCTTCCATGAAGTTTTAACACTATGAGACCTTTTCCAAAACTCCTGTTAGGAAACTTTTTACAGAATCCTCAAAGGATTTTGTGTGCTTCCTTTTTCTTCACTCCAAGGGAAAAAAGAATGCACTTCTTTCCTTTGGTATCTTTTTGTCTATTCTCAGTCGAAGGGCTGCTAATAGCAGGAACCACAAAACCAGCATCTCCAAGGAGCAATACTCTCAGTCACCACACGAGTGTGCAGCAGACCAAGAGGACAGATGACCTTGGCACAGCCTGGAAACACCCCTGGTCACCCCTTTCCACACAACTGGAATGGCTCTGAAGAGAGGCGGGACACCCAGGTTTTCAGAGACAGCAAAGATGCATGTGTGGAGTTACAACAGAGGATACTCTGAAGCAACGACAGTGTTACTCCAGCCTATCAAATCTGTTTCAATGCACAAGGTTAAAAACAAACCCAGCAAAAACCCCACAGCACTTGCAGTGGTTTCAAACAAGCTCTTCCAGCAAGGAAGGATTTACAGTGGCAGCACCATGTCCCTCTTAACACTGTAGAGGTCTGTGCTGTTGATGTGGCTTCAAACCCTGTCCTTCCCAGAGAAATACTTCATTTATGCAGCTTTTGGAAGATCCAGGTTTTTGCTTTGTATTTCACAACACCTGGACACAGGATACCATTTCCCAGCAGAAAACTCCACTGTGGGCTGAAGTCAGGACATCCTTGTGTGACTTAGGAGAACATCACCCAACAGCTCTAAGTGGGAGCTTACCCCAAAAACCAAATCAGACACCCCAAAATGTCAGCTGTGATCCTTCAGATGAAGAGTTCTGTGTGCTGCTTACAGAACAAAACTGAAGCTGTCATTTTCCAGGCTCTGACACGGTTCTGTCTGTGCAATAGTTCAGCTTTCATGATCTAAGCTGAGAGCCCCCAAGCACGACCCTCCCCACAGCCACGTACCGTCCCGTAGTCCCTCCTCTCCTTGTACAAGCTGCGGTGGCTTCTCTGGGTAGACACCAGGGAGAAGTCTGCTCCATCTGAACTCTGTTTGCTCCACTCCCTGCTCGAAGCCTGTGCAAAAACAAGAGCAGAAGAAGTTCAAAGCTGAAAACGCAAAATGAGAAAACATCACAGGCATCAGCACTCAGCGTGCTACCAGTCAGCATCAGCAGGGAAGTTTCACCTACAGCTGAGGACCATTCATCCAGTAACAATACAGAATGGACTGAGATGAGCTCTTGGGCAGAAACTCTTCCCTGTGAGGGTGCTGAGGCCCTGGCACAGGGTGCCCAGAGAAGCTGTGGCTGCCCCATCCCTGGCAGTGCTCAAGGCCAGGTTGGATGGGGCTTGGAGCACCCTGCTCCAGTGGAAGGGGTCTGTGCCCAGGGCCAGGGGTTTTTGCTGGAGGAACTTTAAGGTCCCTTCCAGTACAACCCAGTCTGGGATTCGGGGATTCCATGAATTTGCTTCCTTCAGAAAAAAAGATCAAATAAAAAACAATCCAAAAAGAACTCCAAGATCACTGCTGACAACTTGCAAAGTAACCCCCAACTACTCAAATCGTTCCAGAACTGCAGAGTTCACAGTTTAGCATCCTAGCATCAATAACTATATACACACACACTTCAAAGCTTTTTCAGGCTCTCCATGGAAACATCAATATTTATACACTTGAAAGAAGGAATCTAGTGAAGTACAATGCAAATTCCTCAAGAAACACAACCCAGAGGACAGGAACTCTACTGGACGGCCCTGCTCACTTGCTGCCACGTCACAGCTGGCACTGAAAAGCTGTGTAGACACCCAATAAAAGCTTCTCCTCACTTCCAATGTTAGCTCCAGGAGCATCTGGATACCCCGTGTAATACCTTTTTATCCTCATAGAAGAACGACTCTGACCGAGCTGCCACCTTGTGTCTCCATCCTCCGTCGGCTCCTTCCAGCGGGAAGCTCTGCCTGGATGGGTGCAGATCCTTTCTTGCCCTCACTTCCTGCAGCAGCAGCAGATTGTCTTTTCCTTGGCGGCTCTTTTCCGAATAGGATCGTCTCAAATCCGGGGGTGCACTTCCTGAGCCAGAGGTACAGCTCTTCCAGGCAGCTTTGCTTTTCACACTGGAAGAGTCATTCTCACACACGCTCTTATTTGCACCGTCTTTGTTCCTCACTATGGAGATCCTTGCCACATTTTTGCTCCAATCACCACCTGGCGTCGCCTCCAGGGACTGCTCTTTTGCAATCACCTTCTTCTGTAAGAGGCCGTCATCTGCCTTTATGGCCAACTTGGAAGCAAAATTCACTTCCACCCTTTGGTCTGTACCAACGGCGCTGATGGGCTGTACCTTATCGATCACCAGTTTTGAACTCTGACTCCTGGAACCGAAGTTCACTTCTTCATCCTCATCAACGATGAAAGTTTTCTTCCTTGTGAACTCCACAGGGGAGTTCACAAACTTATCTGGACTAAAGCTGCTCGGATTGCCCCAGTAAGGAGGAAGGAACTTTCTGTCTTTGGACTTTGGTTTATCAGTCTCAGGGCTATGGGATTCCTGTTTCTTTTTGCTCTTTTCATTCAGAATTAGTTTCTCTGGCCTGTTGTATTCTTCTGCACACTCACCTTGTTTGTTATTAACAGAACAGTGATCTGACCCCTTCCACTCTTTCCAGCTATAGGAAGAAGCCACCCTAACCAACTCATTTCTCTTGTTCTTTGATTTCTCCCTACTCAGCGAACTTTGCTCTTCAGAGAGCTTGCCTTGAACATTACTGGTCTTCACGGAGTCCTCTTTGTACTCTGCCATAAGCGCATCGATATCAAGGATCTGGGACCTGTAACCATCCTCTGCCTTCCTCCCAAAGAAATCAGAGTGATTTTCACTCCGTGTCTGGGGCGCTGGTTCACTCTCTTTAGGTAACTGTCCAAAACACAGGGGGGATCTGGGCTCCAGATAAGAGGAGGCTTTTCTTCTGCTACCTCTGAGATCAGTTTGGGCTGGACTTTCCAGATCCTCTTTGAACAGAAAAGCATCAACGTCGATAATTTTCTCTTTAGAACGATCCAGCCCTTTTTCATGGTACTGTTGGTGATCTTTTGTAGATACATGAAAATTACCAAAAGCAATGCTCTTGGAAAATGTACCATCTTTGTGGTCATCACAGCCCCAGTCTCTGCTAATGCGCACTTCCCGTGAGGATTCGCTACAGTTTGTACTCCTCATGCTTGCAGTTGGTTGCTGCAAGGAAGGTTTGGACCTTCCAGGAAAACCAGGCCCCAAATTAACTGCTGCTCCCTCACTTGAGCTAGAACTTGTTCTGGTTTCACTCGCACTAGGAGCACAAATGAGGCTCTTCTCTTTGCTGTTATCAGGGACCTGGTAAGTCACTGCAAAATAAGTTGCCTTTGGCTCCAAAGGAGAACTCTGGTGCTTCAAGTCATCATCATGCCTGCCAAAAGCAGCTTGGCTTGCCTCGTCCCCTTCCACCCCTTCTTTGCTTTGTTTGCTTCTCTTTTTAACCAAACCTTCATCCAACTGCAGCGAATCTGTCCTACTCAGCCGCTTGATACTCTCAGGGGTAAGCCAGATGACTTCTTCAGTCTTGATGGACTCCTGAGGTAAGGTTCTCCTCCTCCATCTCTCGGCAATCTTCAAGTCAGAAACGCTGCTTCTGCTTCTCCTGACTTTCTCTTCTGGATCCGTGACTCTGATTTTTTCACTGCTGTCACAAGCCGGACTTTCTAAGCTGAAGTCTCGCTCTTTGCGAGTGAAGTCTAGACTTTTCCTTAAACCCAAGGCCCTGGGCTCCTCTTTGTTAACGGGTAGTGCTGTTGGGTCAGGCTGGGGGTTACTGGATGATGTACTAAATTGTCCACCTGAAAGCACAGAGGACTGGGCCCTCTGTTTATTGGCACTTGTTGAAGTACCTTCCCAATCCAAGTTGGTTCTGAATTCACAGCTGTCTATCCCTCCTGGTCTAAAACTCCTTCTCTCAGAAGAGGATTTCATCACATTAGGCCTCTCTGTTCTATCCAAGGAAGAGGCTTCACTCTCATCATTTTGAATTTCAGAACGCAGCCTGTTGGCCTCTTCATTCATTCCCAAACACATACTTTTGTTTGTAGAATAGGGGATTTTCTCAGCTATTAATATTGGACCAATCTTATCAGAAGCTTTTTTCTGTTCAGGTAAAGTGCATTCAGTGGGTTCTCTCAAAGCAGCCTTGCTCGTAAACACCTTTGTGTCTCTGGCTTCTGAAATAACACTATCTTCCTTCAAGTAGAGAGTTTTACTACTCGTCCTAACCAACTGACCAGTGGGTGAAACATCTTCATCGGCTTTACTCTCCTTCACAGATGCTTTTCTAGTTCTGAGAGTCACGGCCTTTTTCTCTGGAGCCATTGTAATGGCTTCACTAATTGCTCTCTCACCGCACGTCTGGAAGATCTCGTATCTTGGCTCTATTCTCTGGTAAATCACAGAGCCCTCTGCAGTTGTAGGAGTGGGCTTTTCACTTTTCTCAACAAAAGATTTTTCCAAGAGAATTCCTGAAATCATTTTCTTGTCTTCATGTGAACAAGCTGGTTTTCCACTTCTCTCTCCATCTGCTGTATGTTTTGATGGATCAGGCTGCTTCTGATTCTCCTTCTTTATACCAGTGGTTTCCTCTACTTCTCCCATCCATGAGCGTCTGCTGTGCCCTGAAGTCACCACACTGTGCTTTGCCTCAGGCTCATCATTCCCTTTCAGAGCAGCATCAGCTCCAGGATGATCAGCAGCAACGTTATGCCTCTGGACATGATGGTCAAACATGGTGGCACGGACAGTTTTAATGTAGGTCTTTTCCAGAGGTGTGCTTGGGTTTAGTTTCCTTTCCAAGCTGCTTGTGAAGGAGACAGAGCTGTCACATCGCTGTGGAAAATGATGACTGTCTCCAAGGAAGCTCCTACTCCTCTCCAGCTCAGCAGCTTTATGTGTTATCTTCACTATCTGCCGGGGTTTCCAAGGGTTCCCAGTAGCATGTGCCTCAGCGCAATCAGTGCCATGTCCAAGTTTGATCTCCTTGCTCTGGAACGGCAAAATCCAACAGTCAGGAGAGTACATTGAAAAGGTATGCAATAAAGCTTATTATAAAGCTTACTTGCGCCTACCCTGTGCAACATGTTCTGGTCCAGTTAAACACATCCATGTTCTCTGAACCCAAAATCCACTCAGACCAAGGTAACTAATGTGTAGCTTCAGCTCCTGAATCCTGATTCTAACAGAACTCACAGCTTGATTTTTCCTTTTAATGCAAAAAAAGATGTGCTGGTACCTGAGATGCAGCACTCTGAGCCCCTGAGCAGGGATTCCACAACACATTTTAATCTATGGTGAATTTATACCCACAAACTCCAGAGAAGACAACACATGCCAAAATAGTACAAAACCTGAGAAGGTTCACAACCCCAGCTAGCACACATCCACTCAGCACTGCAGACTTCCCCACTTGATCAGTGTGTCCTAAAGATAGACTCACACAAGTAAACCTATTAGGATTATGTCATTCTTAATAGTCTCAATACCCATTTTCAAGTCACGGATTGATAAAGACCCACAGGACAGCGCTCCTGCCTTCCAAACCAATGCACACCCAGCTGGAGAGCGCACCAGCCCGATGCCGCTTGCTTACTTTTGGGGTTTCGGGTGTTTCTCCCATGGAGCCATTTCTCGTTTCAGCAGGTTTCTCAGGCTTGGCTTCCCTGCTTGAGGTCAGACTTGAAAACCTAAACCAAGAGATTCCTGTTACTTCCTTTACTGCAGCGAGCGAGGTAGCAAATACACTCCCAGCGAAGCACACTGGTAGAAATGAGCCAATAAATCATATTTGTTAAAGGAGAAACATCAGCATTTCACAGTCAGCAATGGTGTGTGGTGGTCTCATTGTGTCTACACCAAAGGACTGCTGTTTCCCAAAAAATGGCTGGTTATGCAGCTGACTGTACAGTGTAAGACTTAGAGATACCAGAATCATAGAACAGTTGGGGTTAGAAAGCACCAACCTGGATCATCTAGTTCCAACCCCCCTGCCATGGGCAGGGACACAGTGGAAGAGATACCAATACTCACATGCCTCAGGTAAATATCTTTATTTTGATCCCAATGGTAAAAGACCGAGGTTCACAAAGCAGCTCCTGCTGGAAAACACCCACTGGGTTCATTACATGAAGCACATTTCCCTCACACAACCTACACCCTCCACTTTTCTGTCCTTCTCCCTCTGTCAGGACAGACAACCATGAACACGGATGCAGGACAGCGGGGGGGGGTGTCTCCCCAGAGCAGAACAGAGGGGGAGAATCCCTTCCCTCTACTGCTGGCCACAGTTACCCAACTTGGTGCTGAGAGAATACATTTATCTTGGATTAAATCTCTTTGTACTGGACAGGATTTTTGCTCCTTTGGCTGGGTGTATAAAAATAGCAGATCTCATATTACCCTAAGAGCACTGCTCAGGGCCACAGCTCAGGCAGAATAGACATCATCGATCTTCAAGCTTTAATATGACAGCCAAATAAGATTCCTGTCTGGCTGCAAACCCGATACTCTGTGCTGCCGGCGGAGGCACGGGAACTATCCTTCTGCCTTCTAACAGATACAGAAGCGCGCAGGCTACAGGGCTCACCTCAGGATGCCAAAATGCATGAGATTTTAATAATACACACTTACAGCAACAGGCAGAGGCCACAAAGCTAACAGCATTGTTTCTGTCACTCTTTGCAGCTATTGTCAGGGTCGATTTCATTCCGTTTTCTGCTTTTTGGATAGGAAAAGGTGGGAAAGGGCTCAAGAATAACAGTATAAAGAAGAACTGCATTTAGTGGAACCAAAAAGATACCAGTTGTACTGCACTGAGGGCGCAAGTTCTACTGAACGAGGCGGACTTAGGAGGATTAAACAGCATTGCTCTGAACTCACAACTTGGTGAAGTCTGCAGAACGTGGTCGCGACTGCAGGGACCCGCGCAGGTTTCCTGCCTTGGCCTCGGTGGTTTCTGCTGTCAGCTCTTTGATTCTCTGCTGGATGCTCACACTTCTGCTCTCCTTCTCAGCCACTGATGGGAGCGGCTCTGGATCCGTCGGGGCGCTGGGATTTTCGGGGGTAAACAAACTAATGTGTTTTTTAACGCTGCCTCTTACAATAGAGCTCTCTGTTTCTGAGGAAGCTGCAGGGCTTTCAGAGCCCGGGATCACGCATGCGTCCTTCTGACCTGCTCCTTGCACCCCCTTACCAGTTCTGCTTTCCCACGTGCTTTCATGGCTCCTTTCAGAAGCCTGTGAGTTACTCATTAGTTCTGGTTTTGTCTCAATTTGTTCACTTTTAGGTTTAAGCTTTGTCTCCCAGATGTATTTTCCATTAGTTAGAACACCAATGTCCTGACTACTGCACTTCAGAGTTGGTTTAGAAGAAATGCCTTTATTAAAGTCCGTTTCTTCAGGTTTTGGCCTCATTTCAGCCTGATCAAGACAGCCCACGTCAGTAAAAGGTGTTATTGATGCATTCTCCTTGCTGTCATGAGATGAACAGGCCTTCTTGCAAGGAGAAAGATCTCTCTGTTCAAACTTAGCTGTCAGGTCCATTGACAAAGGCCTGGGTTTCGCAGCCCAGGATTTCTTGGTAGGAGAGGTCTCCTCAGCAGCTTCCACAGTGCGATGCTTTTGATCCCGTAATGATTCCAGGAAAATAGCAGATACCGGTCTTTGTTTTGGCCTTTGCTGCACATCAATGGAGACAGCAGCTTTTCTGCTGATGCTATTTGCGTCATCATTGGTTTTCTCTCCTGGATGAACGTCAGAAGCATCTTGTTTTTCACCAGTTTTGAGGGAGTTCCAAGACACTGGTCTGACACTGGAGGAAAGCACTATCTGCCTATGGAGAGACCCTTCAGGACTCCCACATGTCTCTGATGGTTTCTCCAGCTTTGCATTGCACTGCAGCTCTTTTGCTTGCATAGTAGTAAACACTCTGTGGTCGTCAGCAGCCCTTTTTTCCTGGGCCATGCTCACTTTTGCTTGCTCTGTGCCTGCTGCCTCAAAGAGAATGACAGTATTCGTGCTGGGCCCAGTGTAGAAAGTCATGTTTGTGACCACTTCACTCCCAGCCTTACTTTCATTGTCTATTGCTTTCTGATCTACTAATGGAGGAACATTTCCACTCAATACCTTAACAGATGATGTTTCTTCAGGGGCCTTTCGAATAAGACTGCTTGATCTGAAAGCTGGAACGGGTGGTTTTACATTTGCAAAAGTATCTGAAGATTTCTCTTTAGAAAAGGGCTTGGGGAAGAGCCTTGGCCGTGATCCCAGCGATGGCATCGTTGCAGATCTCAAAGTGCTCCCAAACTTGCTCTTCTCTTCCAGAGTCAGTGACGCTGAAGCTTCCTTTGCCTTGCTAGTTGCATCTGAAAGCACACTTACATACACACGCTGTGATTTATCCTCCTTTCTGATCTCGTTTAAGTCAGGTACTGTCGTCAAAGACGCCAAAGTCGAATTTATTTCTACTCTTGTTGCCATAGTTGTAATTACACATTCAACAGAACTGAGAAAATCCAACGAGGAAAAAGGACCTGCAAAACAAGAAAGGAAATGCAAGTATTGATGTGGAGTCAGCATGAATATCAAATAACATCATTCCAATTTAAATTCATGCAGCAGCTAAACTCAAATTAAGGTGCCTTTCAGATACGCTGCTTACAGAGTGTATCACAAGGACAGACATGCTGCTCCTCCTCCCCTGGAGGAGCAGCAATGCCATTATTCACTGATCAGACCTAACCACCAAAGGATACATCACAAAACCCACAAGAGCTCTGCACGGCGCCGAGTTTCCAGGAGTAAGTTAAGGGTTGAGGTGCTTAAAAATAAAGGAATAGATTTCTTTTTCAAAGCAAACTTCTCAATGTTGACATGCAAACATCAGCTCCTTCTGAAAACATAAATAGCTGCACTGAGAATGCACTTGCAGTTAACAAAACCAGCAAGATTGGTACGCCTGAAGTGTCATTGGTTACCTATTAGCTAAGGCCTAGAGTTAAACAATGGAATAAATGCATTTCCAGAAGCTTTGCTGTCACTTACCATGATCTGCATTTTCTGTTGGAACCAATCCATACAATTGGATTCACTCCTCATAGTGAGAGCAGGGTCCTGACGCCCAAGATGACATTAAGAGCAGGGGAAGGGATCACTGCAGCAGCACTGCTCAGGCCTCTCCTGCACACAGACAAAGAGCTTCAGACTCCAGGGTGGCACAGACCCAGATGCACACAGGTAACACCACGAGGCAAAAATCCTGAGCATCTGAAGGGAAAAGCGGTGGCTCGGATGCAGAAGCACAAAACCACCTCATTTAACTGCACACAGCAAATAAACACGGGGTTTTCTCAAACAGCTAGTAAAGATTCAATAAAAGTTGTCCCCTACAGCCTGAAACGTCAAACCGAAAGGTCTGCTTTGGTGTGCACTACAGACAGACCCAGTCTGAGCACAGAGGAAACCACGTTCCCACAAGTACTGTCCGCAGGTTCAGGTGCTGCCAGTCACTGGTTAAACACGAGCTCGGCATTGCCATCATCTCAGTCACTGCCATTTACTTTCTACTGTAAGCCTCCTCTCTGTGGCAGCAGCGGGGAAGTGCCACCTGAGCAGCTGACCTTCAAGCGCCTGCTTTTCCAGCCAAATATGACTTTTGCCATGACAAAGCAGTTTTTCCAGGCTCTCACCACAAAGGCAGAGCAGCTTTGGCTTTAATTATATTCTTAGTGCAGAGATGATGGCAAAGCAGAGTAATTACAATTTCAGCAACAAGAAGTAACCTGAATTTGTCCTAATAAGAAGCATATTTAAGCTCTGTAGCAGATACCGGTGGCTGTGTGAGGTTTGATGCTTCGGGTTTTCCCCTTTAAAAGCTGCCATTCTCTTCATCTTGAGGCAATTCATCCTGTACTTCACAGTCTTTCACTGAGGGGCTCAATTTTGTGTTGCCACCCTCCCGTCTACTTTTGGGCACCCTCTGGACTCCTCTCGCCTCATCTGTTCAGGTGTGGACTTAAACCCCTATCAAAATGCCTATTTGCACGTACCACAGAACACGCAGCCCCCTACATGTGAGTACTGACCTAAAAAGCACAAACCCCACCAGAGATCACAGCCTTCCTGAGCCTGCACTCTGGACAAGGGTTATTTCACCTCAGCTTCCCTCGAGCAGCCTGACATGGCGCTGGCACAGAGAGTGCAGTGATTTATTTTGGGCCCTTGCGCTCGCGCCTTCCCCTCTGGGGCAGGCTGTGCGCTCACCTTGCCCGTTCCCTTTCACCTCCCAATCCACTTGGAATTGTGCCTCAGTCACTTACACCCTGCTCTAGCCCCCGCAGAGCCCATGACCTCTCCTTTCCAAAACAGGCTCTGACCCAATCAGCTTATCGGCATCAACCTGTCCCTTCCACGGTCTCACAGATCTGAACGAAGTCTTCCTGCCTCACCCACTCCTTACTCTAAGGAACACCATTAAAATCTGATTAATATGCTCTCACATTCCAAGGATGCAAAGGTTTTATGAGGAGACTCATGTTTTAAAAGAGTGAAACTTGCTGCAATAAGGGCAATGCCAACAGGGAATACCACAGGGCAAAAATTCAGCTGCAAACCCAGCATCTGCCTTGCAGTACTCAAGAACATGTTTGCTCCTCTCCCCCTGGAGCTCTTTTCCTTTGGAAAGGAAGAAAGGGGCACAGAGCTTCTTAAATGGGATACAACTTGATCCTCAATAGAACACAAGGTTGGTAGTGAGAATACGACGCAGGCCATAACCCCTGCTAACAGTGTACAACTGCTGGCTCCAGCCAACATTCCCCAACCACTGTTTGCCCATTCCGATGATATTTGTACCTTAGTTTTGTTATACTACAGCTTTCCAGGATCCTGTTTTCTTCCACATGAGCTAACAAAGTCCCGTGCTCATCCTCTACGCATCCTAGCTCCATCCAGGAAAGCCCCCGAGCCACGATGCTCCCCCCTTGCTGGGTACTATTTTCCTTCGCGCTCCCTAAGCTCTGGTCACCCCCCTCAGCTGTTCCATGGCACATCCTGGATGCACAAATGAAATTATCAATGGCACCAAAATCACTCCCGAAATTCCTCCTGCAGATAACAGAAAGGACGGCTTGTGCAGGCCTGGCTCTTCCCTGCGCTCCTCCTCCCAACTACTGCAGCCAGGACTTTCCTGGGCCAAGCCGAACCAGTACAGGGTGTTACAGGGATGCGCACGCCAACACCACTCCAAGCTCAAGCAGACTCTTATAGTTAATGTCTTGAGGCACTGTCTGGGTTTTTAATTGAACAATCTACCTTTACAAAATGATACTCATTCCTCATCAAAAATCAGAATGGATTTGTTCCCTTTGCAATGCTGCTTTTGCTAAAATCCCATGGGAAGGGCTTTACCCTAAACACACCCTTTGCATCCTGCGCGGCGCTGCCCTGCCCACCACCGGCACGGCACTGGTGTTTACCTCACTGGTAATTCCTTTAAGCCTATTAGGCCAAGAGGAGCAGCAGCCTGCAGGTCATGTCTGCATCACGAATCACACAGTTATCACCAACTTCCTCGTTCACAAATCAGAATGTTTCAAATGACACAAAGCAAAATTATCTATAAGCTGTCCCTGAACTATCCCATCTGTCTTTCCTAAGGATGGGAAGCATAAAAATTCCACAGAAAACTCTCTATAATATCAAAACACCCCTAAACAATAAACCTCCCCAATCCAGTTATAAAACTGAAAGCAGCCCAAAAGCACGGCTCAAGAGTGAATACCGCTGTTTACACTCAGGATACATCAGTAGACAACTACCAAACAAAGGATTTTCCTTCTTTAGACACAACTTCACCAGCAAATCTGCTGCCAGTACGAAAGAAGTCGGTGTGTGGAGGAGGAGACCTCTGCAGCCACAGGCACGAGAGCTCCCGAAAGCCCCACTCTGCCAGGGACTGCACGTTCACCCCTCCCGCAGGTTTTCCCCGGGACAGGAGGCCACAGGCACCACGGAAAACAAACGCAGTGAGCAGGCACACAGCAACCCAGGATTTATTGCCTACTTCTACAAAAGGCCCCTCCCGAGTCTGAAATGTTTCAGTCTTCATAAAAAGAACACTTTCTTTTCCCATTTTTCCTCTTCCTCTCCTCGCTGACCATGCTTTGGCATCAGTGCAGGTCACCTCAGCTCCCCTGAGCAACTGTCCTCCTGCTGCTTGGATTGCTGCTGACAGGATCCCTACGTTAATTCTTGCTTAATCCAATCACTTCCCGGGCACGTAGGAAGAGGGGAATAACTTCACCAGGTGTGTGAATTCTACCAAGAACGCACAACTTGTGCAGTACAACCAAAGTAACAGAGAGAAGGAAAATCCCTTTCCTGAAACTTTTATCCCAAGTAGATAATGCAACTAATTCAGTAAAAAAGGGTGTTTTCTGTTCTTGGATTTAAGCCTGGTTCCCATTACTGGCACTGTCGCTCCCTGAAGAGGGATCATCAGTTGTATTTAAGAGGGAAGATTACCAAAAGTACTGTCATTCTGGCTCCAAGTTTTAAAACCATCCCTGGACAAACTGAGTCACAAAGGAAGAGCAGGAAACAAAGCACATTTAAATTCCCTTTTCCCAGATTCACAGCACAGTTCAGGAGAACACGATGCTGCTTCTGCTCCTCAATAATTGCTAGTAACAGGTTGAGAACCCAGATATCCTACGACCTGCAAAGCCCCATCCATCTTTAATACTAACATTCCAGATACTCCAAAGTCACAATCTTCCTCCATTCCCCAGGCACAAGCCTATTTGAAGCCTCTATTTTAGTATTTTAAGGACAAAGTGCTGTTCCTTTGGACACAGCAGCCCAGTCCCATTCCCAAGAATGAGCCACTCTGCTCTGACATTTCTCCCTCTGCAGAGAAAGATTAGTGTTTGGTTAAACAAAGTGCCCATCCTATAAATAGCAGCGTTTACAAGCACTTGTAAAGCTCTAATTGCTATTGCCAGGACAATTGCATAACGAGCATCGCTCCTTCGAGCTGCACCGAGATTCAGGCATGCACTAAAGAAGAGCAATATTTTCTACAACCGTCTTCATCACGCACTGCTACCCAAGCACTACAGTGAAAACTTCACCCCTTGTATTTCAATATCCACGTTACAAGGGTAAGGCAGTTAAAAGGGTAACAAATTATAAAGCACTATAAGCCAGTAGCTGCAATAATTCAAACTGGCCCCACAGAGGCAATAACGTTTACAGCAAGGCAAAAATGGGCTGTTCAATACACTGGCGTGTTCGTGGAATGGACAGCATAAATCTGAGTTTGCATTCCTGATGTAGCGGTCGTTCAGGAACACACATTACTTTATGTTAAAATAGGATTCAACAGCAAAATGCAACTGTCTGTATCCAAGAGGAAACACAGTGTGAGGGCTGGGGAGCACAATGAGCACATCTCCAGATTTCCTGGAGTCTGCAAGACAAAGATGGGTCTGGAGGGAAGGATTTGTGACAAAACTACAGGTAATGACCTATTCCCATAGCTGCCAGCCCTGCAGGGCTGTCAGTGCCTGTGTGTCATGGACAAAAGTAACCAGACAGGATTCATCAACAGGAATCAGTCCCTAGCGAGCAGGAGCATCCCGGGGCCTTTGCCCAGCAGTGTGCCCACACTGTTCAGAAGAGGCAGCACAGGGGAGCAGACCTGGAACTAGAGGGGTTTAACTCCAGCTGTGTTCAGGAAACAGCTTCTGAATGCCATCCCTTCTGGATGATCAGCCTCTGTTCTGTGCTCCAGCTCCTCACCCAGCCCAGCTTCCACCCTCCACACAGCCAGGCATGGTGCCCACCACCCTTCCCACCAAGGAGACTCTTCTCCTCTGCAGTGCCAAATGGTTTTAAAAGAAGAATCTGTGATTCTTCCCAGCAAAAGGAGACCCCTCCAAACACCGATGGTGACCATACTTTCCCCTGCATGGCTATCACATTTATCATCAGTTCTCAGAGGTGAAACCATGTAAGACCTCCAAAACCTTCTGCAGCCTTCTGGGGACAACTACAACTGCTCTAAGACAAAGGCAACTGCTTCTGTGTGAAGATCACCGTTGTCAAAGCCAGACTGCTGGTTTGGGTGCTTCCTCTTCATACTCCACTGCCAGCACACTCTCCTTGGGAGAGAGATCCATCAAGAGCACACAGACTGAAAGAGCACGTTAGGCATTTCCTGACCTGCACAACTACCTTATTACACCTCAGCCTTCCATAATTTCATTTTCCACAACCCTCTCATTGACAGTTTCAGAGTAAACTCTTCTCCCTTCCAAGTTTCACAGAGGGTCTAATCTGTTTTGAAAGTCTCATGAGAGCAAGCTAGAACAAACCCTGCCCAAAGGAGAAATGCTTTCAGGTGTTGGTGAATCACCAGGTTTTGGTACCAGATGCTGCGCACCCTCACCCTCCTGAGTCACCCTTCACTGCCAGCTCGCTCTCTGCGCGAGGGATCCCATCGGCTCACCAGTGGGTGGCTATCTTCAGAAAGTCCAATTCGTTCCAGTTGGAACTAGGGAACCAAAGCAAAACCTTGATTTATGCCAGGGGAGGAGGACACTCTGCAGGAACAACACGAATTACTGGGCAAGGCTGAGGAGTGTCTGTGCAGGTCGGTATTCCCGGGAGGCCTCAGAAAGCACTGGTTGGTTTGTGTGTGTCATCCAACATTTGCTTTGTGGTCAGCTCCAACTCCTGATAAGATTCTTTTAGGTTTCACCCCTGTAAATGTGTTTCACCCACAAATGAGACCTTGCAAATAACTTCCCCCCATTATATGCAGTTTAGCATGAAAAGGAGACATTCCAGGAGCAGCTCCAGCACATGCTAGGTGAAATATTAATGACTGGGTTTGGAGACAAGCAAGGAGAACCAACCATGGAACTGAAAAAGAGCTCGAGCCAAGGCTCTTGGAGGCCGATGTTCAGCTGTTTCAGGCAGAACCCTGCCCTATCTGCAGCTCCCAAAGGTCATCAGGGCTGTGTCCCTATCACAGCACAGGGTGGATTCCTTCATCTGCAACCTGGCAAATTTGTCCTCAGACCTTTTCAGAACCATTATAAAACTTCCTCCTGGTTAATGTGTAGGAACAAAGCAGTCCTCTTGCTGCAGGGAGCTGTTAACTGCATTTAAAATACATCTTCATTGAATCCAAGACTGGTTTGCGTTGGGAGGGACCTTAAAGCTTCTCCAGCTCCAACCCCTGCCCCAGGCAGGGACCCCTTCCACTGGAGCAGAGTGCTCCAAGACCCTGTGTCCAACCCAGCCCTGAGCACTGCAGGGATGGGGCAGCCACAGCTGCACATTTTGACAAGAATTCAGTTTTCCCGCACACAAGATTCTAAAGGAAAGGGGTTAAATCCCTGGCTGTGTCCTTTTCATTCCCCTATCTGTACATCCCAATACAGTTGATCACATGCTGATTTATTTATACCTCCTTCGAGCGTGTGGTCTCCACGACCTTGCTTTAGAAGAGGTGAATTTGGTTCACTCTTTCAGAAACACATGGAGCAGCCACGAACCCCTCTGCCCTGGAGCAGGCAGCACTTCTGAGCATCCCTTTCCAGGCATGCAGCCCTGAGGTGAGGCAGGACTGTGTTTTCCCTACAGGCTCCTGCTCTGGGTGGGAATGCCCCCATTTGGCAGATGCTCCATCCCCACGGCTGAAGGAGAGCAAGCGATGGAGAAGGCAGCTGCCTGCAGCACAGACAGGAATACAGGATGGAAAACAACCTTTGGCATGCCTCCACTTGATACCCCCTCCAGAATGCCATGGTCAGTACCAGGTTTCAACAGTCACTGGAGCTCAGAGACCATCCACGCTGGGAAGTATTTACTGTAAGTGCCTGCACTTCTTGTCCTCTTGGCAGTAAGGGAAGCGAAGGACACTGCCCCCCGTCTCAGGGCTAACAGGGCACAGGTATCAGCACTGCTGGAGCCTCTGGTTTGCCACTGCGCTCACTGCCATCGACACTGCCAGCTGCTGCAAATGCTTTACAGGCAGCAGTGATATTACTAAGCCAGTTTCCTCCCAAAACACTGGTGAAAATTCCATGGACATTGAAGCTATTTATTGCATGCAGCAAACGTTAGGTTAAAATCCTCTGCAGAAAATCCCTTGCTAAGCTTGCCAAGAGGATGGAAACAAAGCTAAGGAGAACTGCAAGGAGAGCTACTCCTGGGAAGTGGGTCTGTGCCTGACCCGGCAACTCAGGAGTCAAAGAACAGAGTGAAACCATCTGCGGGCTTTGGGCTATTAAAAAATCCACCTCCTTGTTCCAGAAATAGGCAGAGCCTTCACAGAACCAGAGCTGCTTCAGAGGGCGCGGGCTCTGCAGCCCCCCCAGACCGGACTCATCACCCCTGCCCCCAGGAAGGAACCGCGGGAGGGATCGCTCCACACAAGCTGAAGGTCGCTGTATTGCAGCGATGTGAGCAGGCGTTTCCTGCCTGCCTCCGAGCACGGCAGGTGCTTCTGCAGCAGAAGGGCCCATAAGAAAGGACAAAGCCCATAATCCCCGATTGTCCTCTTCAAATTCGAGCAGGATTTCCAGCGCTGGAAGCCGCAGCAGTGGCCTGGTGTGGTAAAGCAACTTCAGCACGGACAACCAGCTCACACTGTGCTCTGACTGACTCAAACATCACTGGTATCAATACATAAATGCTGCAGCTTTTGTATGTTCATCTGACTGCCAGAAAAGGGATTCAGGCATTGCCATATGGAGACCAGAAGAAGTGCCTGCAGCAAGCCTTTAAGAAAACCTGAGGCTGCAGAACGGAGCAGCACCTTCAACAGTTCACTTCAACAGTTTAATCCCCCGGAGAACACCTGAACCACTAAAACAGAGGATAAAGGAAACACAGTAGTGGGATAGAAGACCAGGAAGAATCATGACAGGTTAAAAACTGTACATGTGTACATGCAAGTGCATCTTCTCCCTGACAGAACGCCTAGGCGAAGCTAAACTGCATGGTTTCCACAAGGAAGTCAGCTCTCCTCCCGTTTTAATCCTTAGGATTTGCTCTCACCATGAAGCCGACTGTGTCAGGACACCAACAGCCACTGACAACAACTAAAGAGTGACTGACCACAGGGAAAAGTCTTTGGGGATAACACTGCTCCTGAGGCAGAGCAGAGCCAGAGCTGCTGGGCAGGGGGAGAGCATCACCCTCTGCGCACCAAAACTGAGGCGCAGAGCCCCACATGAAGGGCTGTGGAACCATCACAGCCCTGTCCTGCACAAGGGCAGGGGGTGACCGCCATCTGTGTTTGAGGTCTAAGCATCAAGATTACTTTGATTCTGCAAAAAGAAGAGGGTTTCCACTGCATGCATTTCACCTGTTCTTGTGCCAAAGGACAGACTCTGACGCTGTACAGCCACCAGCTCATAGACTCATTCACAAAAAGCACGTGCCACCTACAGGCAAAACACTGAGAGCGAAGATGCTGTAACAGATTATGCTGCTCCTAAGCTTTCACCCAACTGAAAAGAAACTTGCCATTGCCTAGTCTTGTTACAGATGTTTATGTTCTGCTTTGGCTCTTTCAGCTCTACCACTTGATGTCTTCCCTGCCTGATGCTCCACTTGCTTTCTTAAGAAGACTCATATACGACAAAGCTGTGTTCAACAGCTTTGGTTTTACTGCTCGCAACACATTTTCCTTCAGTACAAACAGCCAATATTGTCCAGCAGCAGTTTTCCCCACTCAATCCACTGTTCTACCTTCCAAATGTCTGTGTTAGTCATAACAGAAGCACATAGCCTTGCTTAGTCAACAAGCAACTACACTTAAGCCCAAAATACTTGTCCCAAGCACTACCTTAGAAATGAACCATAGCATAAGGGGAGAAAGACACTGAACTGATGAATCCCAGAAGGGATATTCCATTCCATGAACAAATAAACAACTTCTAAGCCTGCTCCTCTAAGCTGTAGTGGCCTTTGTCTGGAAGGTGTCCTACTGGCAGGGACCCCTTCCACTGGAGCAGGGTGCTCCATCCCCTGTGTCCAACCTGGCCTTGAGCACTGCCAGGGATGGG
>JAOEHY010030693.1:0-12958 GCA_025447955.1 Psilopsiagon aurifrons | reverse complement strand
ATAATCCCCACAAAAATATTTTTTAGAGGCAAATTTTGAATTTTAATTATAAAAAAACAAAAAAGAAAAAAAAACCAAACAAACAAAAAAACAAACCACCCCCCCCCAAAAAAAACCAACAAAAACCCAAAACCAAACCCAAAAAAACCCCAACAAAAGAAACAAAAAAACCCCAAAACTAAGTTAAAGACAAGTAAGAAACTTTTTGAGTTTTTACCAAGAGTATTTAGGACTTTGAGCAGACCACCTGAAAAGTGAGCTTTTCACAACAAACTTGTCTGCGCTGTGGAGAGGGATCATAGCTGTATTCCTTCAAGGCAAGGACACTTCCATCAAAAATCTCATTTTGTTGAAAACTTGAACCTCCTTTAAGCTAAACTGGTGTCAATGCAAAGAACTGTTTTTACAATACACTATACTTCCACATTGTACACAATGTAAGAAGCTTTGTTTCACCACTTCATTATGCCATTTTTATACTAGTCTGAACTCTACAGGGCACGTAACTCTATGGAGTTACAAATAGAATGTAAATAGAGTAATAAGAATGGGTAAATTAGGTTCTTAATCTTCACATTGTGAACACTTACTAAGTTTTTTTTTTTTTTAAAGAGAAGACTTACAATTAAACCATTGTCCTGTCTTAAGAAGCTATTACAAAGTACCTGGCAATGCAGAGAGTTCAATCCTGCTCCACTTTTATTAGAAGACCCTTAGGGTATTAAGTATACTTTCTGAAGCATCACTTATTAACTAACATGTTATATTTGTATTAAAAACTGTCAAAACCCTTTTTAGTCATGTTCCACATTATCTGTAGGAATGCTTTGCTTTCTCATTCCCCATTTTGCCTACCTGGAAAGGATTCAAGATGAACATGATTATTTGCTTGAGGGTAAAACAATAATTTTTCATCATTTAAATTTGAGTTATGTATTGCAACTCACTCATTTAAATAACATAAATGCCTTAAATCACCGTACATGTGAGGTCAGAATAGTTCTGGGTGTGTGCACCATTGCAACTCATAAAACCTATGTTTATAGTTCAGAATGATTAAAAATACATGTCTTACAGGCCGTTCACTTAAAGACCTTTCTTCAGCGCAAAGAAGTTTTTGGTAAGTACAATCATATAGTTGATATTTTAATTATAACTCACTGAATATTCCTAGTACAACTGTAAAAAGGAGACTTGCGGAACAAGATATATCTTGAGCAAACAGTGTTTGCATCTTTTGGTACAGAAATAGAACACACACCTTGATTTCCACAGGATGTCTCCATCATCAGATAAAATTACTCATAGTAAGCATCAGGATGAAAGCAGAAGTAAAGCCTATGAATCAGTGCATTTGGTACTGGTTCTTAGTATTCTTTTTAGGCCCCTTATAGATCCAACAGATCTGTTTCTTTTTTCTTGGAGCTTGACTAATAGCCAAGATATAGAAAGAATCTTGCACTTCAACTTGACTAAGCCATGCCTAGTTCTTGTTTTGTTCCAAAGAAACAAAACTCACTGAGTGAACGAAAAACAGAATATGTTAGAGAATGTAAAACGTAATACCTAGGCTAATAGAAAAAAAAATGAAAAATGCTTTTAGGAAGTTTTCATTAAATCTTTAAACAGCATTGAAAGTAAGACACTCCATTCCAAAACACATTCTTTGCAAAGCCAAATCAAATTAAACACGGCTCAAAATAAAAAGAATCTTTTGAAAAAGAACAAATGTGCGGATAATCTTTCTCAGGATGATATACAGATTTATGTAACACAGCATTCAGTTCTGGAGAGTACATCTCACAAATGAGTATGAATCACAGCCAAAAATAATCAATAGTAATTAAAAGAGAATGTGCGAGTTTGAAAAGAAAGGACACCAAAATCTCAATCAGAAAAAAAAAAGGTTCTTTTCCAGCAGGGGAGGAAGGAAGGCAACAGAAGAATCAGGGTAGCAAAGGCAACAGAAGGTTCAGAGGTATGAAGACCATAGGAAGAGGCAAGGTCTGTCAGACGCGCTTGGTATATGAAGGGAATGATGCACAACAGTAAACTGTTGGGGGAAAAGAGTAAAAGGATAAAATTATAAATATTGTGTAGGTGAGACAACAGAATGGCTAACATACTCAGTAACATTCAAGAATCAGACACTCAAAGGATGTGGATACATGCATTAAAATTCAGAATCCAACAGATGCTCTGAGACTAACTCCCTAGGTCCACGCACAAGCTAACTCAATCCCAAAAGCACAACACACCTACTGATATGCAACATGTCTATGAATTCCTCTTTACTTCGCCTGAATTTTTGTTCTCCAGAAGGTACAAGATAGATGATGTAGGAGACTCAACTTCATTCTTTACCCTCAGATCAGGCTGGATGATTAGATGGAGTGATGATGGCTCTGTAAATCTTCTAAGCCACACTTGCAAGTTTTTGCTTTAAAGACCATCTCCAAGAGAAAAGGCCAGGTCACTTCACAGATGCCTTCTGAGACAGTGCACTACGAGGGGCCCACAAAATTACCTATGCAGCAGCCTGCAGTTCTCAATTAATTGAGAACTCCAGGTAAGAAAACGTAGTTTCCTCTCTATGAGTTTCTCTACCTATTTTTGCTTCAGGTTACACTTAAAGTACAACCCTTAAAAACTATCTCTAATGACTGTGAAAGAGTAGATATATATCTAAGATGACTGAAGAAATATGACTGAATTGCTTGTGAAATTGTCACAGCTTTTTGTCAAGTGGCTTGTATTACGTATTAATATATCAAGGATAGAGTGAAAAACATTATAAAATAGATATGAGGGCAAGGCTCCTTTCTGTTAACCTGCTATTATCCATCAACTAGTAGCAGACATGTCATCTCTTCAAAACAACCGGTAAATGCTTATACCTACTCCTTCATCTTTTTCAGATTTTCTGGTTAAGTGATGATTGATTATTTTGATCTATATTTAAAATCAAAGACATGTTCAAATCATGATTTCACTTCTTCAAAGACAGAGCTCATTCTGAAATTTAGAAATCAAACAGTTGTCATACCCTTACCCAGTGTGAACCCTGAATTCACTAGCACTTTTCCCTCTGTCAGAGAGAAAAACTTTTAGCTTCAGGATCTTGCTCTATAAGGAGGTGAATTTTTAATTCTTTTTCAACAGATTTTAATTTCTTAGTGCAATTCTTAATGATAGTTCATAATAAGTGAAATAAAGGACTAATCATGGGTTCATGGGAATATTGCAGTTATTCTAATTAGTTAGTTGAAAACATTTCAAAGCAGCATGTTTTAGTCGCTTGCCCAGGTTCAGTTATCTTTAAATACGTGCATTCTTTACCTGAGGTAAGTAGCACAGAGCATACTATTGACTCACTTAGTGGGAACTTCACAAACTATGTGACATAATAAAACACCATTCAACAGAGCTGACAATCTCCATTTCTGCATTCCCAAAGTGCAGTTAGTCTTAGAATCACAGGTCATGAGCAATCTGATTAGTAAGACAGGAAAAGAGATAGGATGCCATATCATTTTAGACATGTACAGAACATACAGCCAAGGGTCTACCAGACCTAAAGTTAAGAGGAAAGGTCACGTAATGAGAATAGAAAGATTAAAGAGAAAAAACTATGAGGAACATTTGTACTCTTGCTTTGTAGAAAAGACTCGTACAACTAGAGTCAGAAAAGCCCAAGATTTTACTAAAGGCCCTATTAATGAATTACTTACACTCTCTATATAAGTCTGGAAAACTCCATAAAGAGTGACTATCACCATCCTCTATAAAATCAAAGTTCCTCAACATGGGTTTCCCAGAGCACAGTGGAACAAGTGCGTGTTTGCTGTGATGGAACGAAGGGCGAGGCACAATGCTCCAGACAGTGGTAGACGGTAAGGAACAAGAACTTAAACTCCAAACGATTACAGAACTCTAATTTCTGACTTGGAATTTCATTTTGTGAAAGATAAACTGCTGCTGACAGTCACCCACTCAGTGAAGGAAGACTGCAATCCTCATCTGAGAAAGCTGTTTTAAGAGTGATTTTTAGAACAAACATGCCTCTCATCAACAGCTGGCATCAGTAGCTTATCCACTTTACCACCTTGTTCTATGAGAAAACACATTTACTGAGGTTAGTTAGGAAGACTGAAAATTGTTGTTCTTTGAATCCATCGCCAAAGTCCTATTTGCACTGCTTGAGGCATTCTCAGGCAATAAAAATCATCATTGCAAAACTCTGCTCTTATACTGCACAATCACTACGGTATCTAAGCACCTTTCAGAATGGCATTAGGCAATATAATTAACATCTGTCATACATGCAGCTTTCTTTTATGGGTATCTACACGCATTTCTCTTGTGTAAATCTGTATATGTATCTTCATCTAGGTAGAACACAATGTAATTATAAAGCTCAAGTTGTCCCTCTTCAACACTCAGCTTTAAGTCTAAAGTAAGTATGCACTAAGCACTGTTCTTTTGCTCTCGGAGAATAATAAAAGATCACGCTATGTTTCCATGTACAAGCTTCATCAAATCCTTTCAGCTGGCATATTGTGCTTAAGAGCAAATGATCAGGCCGATAAAATCAGGGCTGCATTGATTAAAGGGTACGTGATCACCAAAGTAGATCAGAAAAGCATTGCAAAATAACAGCGGTAGAAACTCAAATGAAGTATAAATATTAATGTAAGGAAGGCCACAATGGATTTTTAATAAAAAGATATTTTAGGGAAGCTGATGGTATCTAGTAAAAAAAAAAAAAAAAAAAAAATATTAAGTATGATATGGTTTCTGTGCATATGTGAGGAAAAATGAGTTAGGGTTAATCCTCCAGAAGATTCAGGTTTTCTGTTATTATGATCTTCATAATTTCCTTCTTTTCCCACCAGTAGAACTTGTCAAACTGTATTTCCTCAGCACAGATTTGAAAGTAATGCTACAGATTAAAGAGCTGTCCAACACCACCACACCAACACTCATGTAGCAGAGAATACCTGCAGATTAAGTTTGGTAAAGAAAATGTCCTGGAAAAAGTTTTGTCGAATAATAGAGACATCTCGCTATCCCATGGTTAGGAAACACCCTCCTGACCTTCAAAGGAAGCGTGTTCATGAGAAGCCATAACATGCAGAGCTTCGCTGCCTTTACAGGATCTACATGGGTGTGCAGGGCAAGCCCACAGGGAACATGATACACGATCAAAGACTTGGACTGTGTATAAAGATTTACAGACAATCAATGGATAAGCACAAAAAGTAGCATGAAAACATGCTTTTCACAAATATACAGGATGTGGAAAGGATCACATTTCTTTGTGTAATAACTGTTATGCCACAAGGGGTAGAATCACAGAAGAGACTACCCGGAGATGGCAAGGAAGATGTAACCATTAGGACAGGAAGGCCTTTAACAACATACACCTCCTGTAAACAGTTTAATTTTCCTAAGGCAAACACCCTGTAGTTTTCAACCTAGACTGACAGACCTATTGACTCTCAAAGGAACTCTTATCTGGAGAGACAGAAAACACGTTAGTCCAGAAAACCAAACACGGACAACTAATACAACAGAACAGCTTGTTGCTTCCACCTGCACGAAGTCACAAGGTCTGATGGCTGTTTTTAAGTATTTCCATAAAATGGCCAGGTATCATCCAAACAAACTGTTCCAAACAAACGTTTTGGTTACTTTGTATTAATTAGTTACACTGCATTGGACATTTTAGAAAACAACAGGCTGGATAAAAAGGGAAAAAAATAGACATGTATGTCTATAGAGCAGAGAGGAAAGTCTGGAAAAGCTACCCCTGACAGTAACCATCAAAGGAATGGAAATGCAAATACATGTATTTTCAAACATACGTTTAGGTACCAGCTCTGTTGGTGCTGTAACATCTGCTTCTCTGTAACACACTGTTGGATCCACAATGTCTCTGTCAGAAGGAGGGTAAGGTGGTGGTGGGGGGATCACTAACTGGGGTGGACCCCGGGTGATGCTAGCTCTAGGAGGCTTTTGTGGCACCTGCCGTCCATCACCTACAGGGGGATCAATTGACTAGTTACTTCACTGCAAGATAATGAATATTTAATTAGTTTTCCTTGTTTAATTGTTATTTTTATTGAAAATTATTATTTTCAAACACACATTGATTTTCCCTTACCCACATCCAAAATCTCTCTGAATCTAAATCTGTTCTTTTTTACCCCAAAAAATTAAAGGACAAAGAAAAGCTAAGTCTCTTTTAAACCAAAAGCAACAGGACCAGAATTGAGCATGGGGCCTACATGCGCATCACAACTAACAGCTAAAATCACAGTTTTGGCAGACATAAAGAAGGAGAAAAAAAGTTGAATTAAAAAAAAAAAAAGAAACAACCTATGTAAGGAAATGTGTAAATGTGATTTATTTTTATCTTCTTAAGTGCCAAACTGCCTGCATTTGTTGACCTCTAGGATACTTCGCATGACTGCTTTCCTGACTCTGAGAGAAAGAGGACGATACTTCAGGTCAGTATTTTGAAATATCTTGACAGGTTTTTCTTTCCTTTTTCTGAGTAGGCTTTTTATTATTTTGACATTGTGAAGATGATTAAGTTGTTTTTTGAAAATCAGTGTTTAAGCTATCAAAAGAAATACTCATAACTTTGGCTGAGGGCTTATTTAAATACTATGTGCAACCACTAAATAAATACTTCCAACTTTGCACTATACAATGCTAACCATTTGCAATGTTAAAAAACTGCTGTTAGTTTCTAGTGCACAGACCTAGAGCTACTGGAATTTGGAAACCCCTTAGATGCTTGTCCTGGGTTCGACTGCTACTGCCGAACCCAGGACAATGCTGCAATTGCACTGAGGAACCATGACTACCTGCTCATTCTGCTCTCATACACTGACTCAGGCATCTGCTATTGTCACTGCTGAAAACCTCTGGTCTGATCCATTCTGGTCATTCCTATACTATAAAGCTCATGCTCTTGTGCTGCTCAAAAGTGAAGTAGAACTGAGAGGGAGGAAAAAAAGATTAAAACATTATGATTTTCTACTTGGGAGTCGCTAGCTTCCAGAAATTCAATACATGAATTAATTCTGGCAAATGTGCAGCCTCTTTTTTACTGCTTTAAGAAAACTGGGCACAATAGTTCAGGGTCATAGTAAGTGATTCAGTATTGAATACTGAAGTAAATTTGCCAGTTTGAGAATATTTTTGGTAAGATCTTTTGCTTTGATTCATGTAGCTAACTTGGGAGATGCATAGGTAGCTATAATCCTTTTTCCATCATGTGGCTGCCTATTTCTTGAAGCACATTTTTCCTTCACTACAGTCTTGGTTTTTTTCACAGCTTTTCTCTCTTGCTTTCAGAGCCATCTGTCTTTCTCATTGTTTTCCCGCAAGGACCCTGGAGAGAGGCTGTTTTACCAGCCTTCCCTTACTGTTAACTTTTTTTTCTTGTTAATGAAGGCATTCATTCAAGAAAGTAGCAAAAAATGTACAGAAAAAATTCTGAAGGTAGGGCTACTGTGGGAAAATGTCTTTGTTGGTAAAATCATAAGGTTCTATTAAGGTAAATAATACTACAGAATCCTTCATCAGCAGAGTCTAGCCAGCAAGCATTTATGTACACACAACTGAACAGACTAGAAGTGGCTCTGCTCTGCTTTATTTCATCTGTAGCATACTGAGCACAGATACAAAATAAAATGAACACTAAAAGTTGAAGCACTAAATGTCATCACTAAGTGATCAGCAGCAGGGCAAAGCATGAGGAGCATCAGACTGACATCTGCAGTGGTTAAAAGTAAGTCAATTTGCTGAAAACTCCTGTGTTATATGGCACAGCAATAACGCTCCCCTTAGAGGGTTTAAGTAAGAGATGTCAATGAAGTCGAACATGTCACAAGATAATGGACTCCTGCTGCTACACAAATGCTGAGGCATTAAATGTGAGGCATTTACTGAAAATAAATGTTGGAATAAAGCCAAGAGTTTTTTTTCTAAACTGTGAGGCATTTGTAATGTAAGCAATTATGTATGACAGGATGTCGTATCTGTATGTCTTAGGCACTTTATGAAACATGAGGTCAAAGGCACAAACTGAAGTGCACTGAGTGTGTTACGGCACTTGAAGAATGATTCTTTTAATGTACTGAAAAATGAGTTCCAATATGTGGTGTTATTATCTCATATCTTCACCCATCATAAAATCACTTTGTTTGGTAAAAGCATAATCTTGGGGTCCTCACTTGGGCAAAGCTCCCGCTGATCTGAATAAACTAACAGATAATAACAGAGGCCTGGGAGAACGTTTTTCAGTCTTCCTGGATGAGAGTAAATGTGGTGTCATAGACAGCTGAGTGCTAGAGTTTCTTTTATTGTATCCAACCATGTAAGCACTCCTTTGAGAGCACCAGTTCTCTTCTTCTACTGATTAGCTAAAGAGTCAGTAGAGATTGATTGATCGATTAAAAAAATTAGGACCAAATTCAAAAGAAAAAACTCACTGAATATGGGCAGTTGATGTCAAACTGCTGGAGGACTCCAGCAAAAGAAAATGTCTTCAGGCTTTAAGAACACTGGGAGATAATGAACATGGTTGACTGTAATACTTACTATTCTAACAAAGCCCCATGGCTTCAGCAGCATTTAGCACATTGCCCGGCCTATCTCCATTTACTAGCGTTTCCATTTACCATTTCCAAATTACCATTTGCTACCAAACCCACCATGACCTTAAAGGTGCAGAATAGGCCCAGGGCTAGTGCTTATGGGTATGCAGCTTGCACCAAACATTCAAATTACCTGATGAGTGTTAGCTACCTTTTACTACCCTATGGTACTCTGAATGATGCCTTTAAAAAAAGGTGGTAATATAGAAACACTTATTTCCAGACTTTCATTCTGCAGAGAAATGTGTTTTTTTCCCCCAAGTTACAAAAGTTTCTGAACTCAAAGCATAACGGAATTAAGGAAACTTCAAACAGAGAGCACCAAAAGCACATGCATGTGATTACACAGGAGAAAAGAAGGCCTCTCACCCATTGTGCTCTTCCTCTTATCTTCCCTCTCTTCTGTCCTGTTTGGGATGGCAGGAGTGGGTGGAGCAGATGCAGCTGGTGGAAGAGGGGCACGCCTCTTCTTTTTCTGTAAATCGTTTAGGGATCCTCTTTGTGAAATCTAGCAAAGTTGAAATAGGCACAGTAAAGGAATTGTTTTGTTGATGTTGTAAATTGTCAGCAACAAACAAGAAGTATTTGTTACAAGACCTAATTTCTGAGCACAGTATATTTATAATGAGCATTTACAGTGACAACAAGGGATTAAAAAGACAGAAGGGGTATAGTAACATTGCACTTGGAGAAGAAAGGGACAAGAACTGCAGATGATGTCCCATCAGTAAGACCAGTCTCGTAGACATTTGATGTTTGTGGTAAAACAGAACTAGAGAGCCCAACATTCAACAGTGCATAGAATGACACTACATGTGTTGTTAAGCTCCAGCCATAGCACAATCTTGGTTTTCCATTGGTTTCTTCAAACCTTAAATTATGGTTCAATAATCCAATCAGAATGTAGGGAATAAACCACATTTCTTTTCTTTCCCTCTCAGATTTTTGTTTAAGGACTTCTGACAGAAGAATCAGAACTGAAAGTTTGCTTGCGTGATGATACGAGATCATACTGTACTCTATTTATGCCTGCTGGGCTTCACAGACATACTTACGAAGATCCGTAACACCTCAGTTTCCAACAATTGCACATGCTGGTTGGCAAGCCAAGACTACACTGATGTTGATGCTGCTTTTAAAAATATGACAAAATTTATTACAAGTGACTTGGGTTTCATTGGGTTGCATAATACTTTCTGTACCTTGTTGGAACTTAGCTCTTATTTTCTTTGTCTGGAAAAATAATAATAACAAAACCATGTAGGAAAATCTGTTGAATTCTTATATCTGAAGGGTACTGACAGCACTAGGCTGAACTAGGCTTAGCTGAGGCAGAGGGTAGTGAGAGCTGCCCACATATGGCATGCTGTTGACATTCCTGAGTCTTCACTTGCATGACTCCACTGCTTTGTTCATCCTGATACACTCCATAGCCTAAGGTATCTAATATACAGAACTGCCTGGTGGTTTTCTAGTATTTCAAAGGCCTCAACAACAACAATAATAATTGTATTTTCTTTAATCCAGAGGACTAATGAACCCTTAAAATACATTTGTTGTGGAAGATTTCATTTAACAAATAATAGCTTCACACACTGCTCAAAGCTATTATCAGAATTAAGAGGAAAGGCACTAATTTATACACATCTGTTCCTAAGTTTGGTGAAAATTCTGAGAATAAATGATTTTTTCAAAGTGTGGGACATGAATGGAGCCTCCCTCACTTAGCATTCATTTTTTAAGGCGCTCAGGAGGGTCTTAGGTTACAAACTACAAACATTCTGTTCCCACCTTTCAGGATAATGCTCTAACCACTGTGCCACATGACAACTGGACACCCCCTGTCCCTCCTGGTGAGCCCATATCTCGTATATGGAGAAACTTGGTAATAAATTGCACTGGCAATAAAGCATGTCTTTCAGGATGTGCTGCAGCTTTGTAGCAAACAGCTTCTATAAGAATGCTTTGGAAAGAAAGGTTTGGAAAAGAAAGGTTTGGGAAGAAAGGTGTTGGGTCTTTGGAAAGAAAGGTGTCAGAGAACAGAATCATTACTGGTCTGGGCTGGAAAGAACCTAAAAGATCATACAGACCATGGGCAGGGACACCTTCCACTAGGACAGGTTGCTCAAGCCCCGTCCAATTTGGCCTTGAACACTATCAGGGAAGGGGCAGCCACAGCCTCTCTGAGCAACCTTTTCCAGTGCCTCACCACCCTCACAGTAAAGCGTCCTGGTCTTATTTCCTACTACTGTGTATTATTTCTACATTTTTCATTAAATGTCCACTAGATAGAGTGCATGAGTAAAACCAGCAAGGCCAATCTAGATAAACTTAGGCACAGTAAATGAGCAAGAATGTTAATAGTAACTAGTGATACTGCAGACTTCAATTTTGGTCACAAAACTTCACAGAATTTGAAAAATTTGACTTATCCCCACAAAAGAGCACAAGGCTAAAAGTTCAGGAATACATACAGCAAAATTTTAGAGCTCCTCTGAAAACCTTCTGCCCCAAATTTGCTCCATATTAAGAAAATATGGAAGCAAGTATCGTCATCATCTCTCCTGATGAAGAGACTGCCTTCCAGTGATTAAGAACTGACTGCAATTGACTGAAGTTGTATCCCACCCCTCCACCCCCCAATTCCTATAAAGCAGACTACCCAGTATTGAGCTGAATATGGCAAACTGTTCAGTGAAACAGACTCAACAGGCTTTGGCTTACAGAGAAGGAATTACACGTAAAACAGCTACCTAATGCAGCATTCTTTTCCATGTCTATTTTGGGCAATTGGCAAATAGACACTTGGAAAAAATTCTTCTGCACTGCCTTTCAAATAACTGAAGATGTGAGCATTTAATACTGGATCTTGATTCTTCGGGATACTACATTACAAAGAAAGAGAAAATTATCCAAGTGGGGACTTCGATTAATATGACTGCAAAGTTTCCAAAATTCAGTAGCTATGAAGAACTGGAATCATCTGGGAGACAGGCAGCATTTGAACCTGCCCGACACTTCTACAAGCACAAATCACAACCTTAGCTGTCATTTAATGGCATTTTTCTGTTTTCACATTCACTCCTGTCTCTCCAAACAGAAAGGTCATTTTACTTGAAGACAAAAAAAATGATGGGCTCGTGATTTAAAAGTCTAGGAAATCTTGAGAGTCAAGGCAGAAAGTAAGGAAATTTGAGTTTTCTCCCTGAAATTACGGGGAGTACTAATCACCCTTCCCCAAGTACCAGATGAATGAAGGATGTCAGTTTGGTAGTCAAATTCCTCAAAGATACATTACTGCTTTGCTAAGAGAAAGGATCCTTGTTGGAAGGCAGCTTATGTGTTTCAACTCTATACATTCCTATTTAGTTGAATCTGCCTAGGAATATTAGATGTATGGAGGAACATGCTGCTACAGCTAAAGAAAAGGCTAGAAAATAGCTAGTGCATAACCACAATAATGCAACTTCGGTCAAATACACATATGAAAATGCTTTTATTCCACTGTCAGCTGCGTGGAGTGTACTTTAAAAACACTATAAAGAAGATGAAAAGCTTGTTTAAAGCCAGCCACACTACAATGTATATAAGAAGTGTCTAGTTCAAGAATAGGTCATAAAAATTGTTAAAAGTAGTTCTTTAATGCCAACTTCAATAAACCCATGATGCTAAACATAAATGGAAAAACACACAAAGAACGCTCTGTTTCTTTCTTGCAATTGTATATACAAAACCAATTGAACTTGAAAATAATTTGTTATGGCTGGCTGCTCCTTTTATAAAGAAATGAAGCCTTAACAACATTATCCGAAGTAATTTCCCATTCAAACTTCGTTACAGGAGCCCCTCTGTAGAAGTAGCAGAGTGTTTCCTAGTCTCAGCACTTCTGCTTCACCTATGTAGCATTTTTAACTAGAAGAAATTATTGGACCAGCTTCTGTTATGTAACAAATACATAATTTTTAAAGATATTAGCAAGTGTTCTTTGTCTATAATTTCTAGCTCACTTGATGGTATTAATGAATAAAGTGGGACAAAAGGACCTAGTTCAGACAAACAGTGTCACTCCTGTTCTTATATTGCTAAGACCATATATGATGCAAAAAATGGATTTTCCAAAGGGGGCCTACAGGGATGCTTGGGAGGGACTCTTCATTAGGGACTGTAGTGATAGAACAAGGGGCAATGGGTTTAAACTTAAACAGGGGGAGTTTAGATTGGATATGAGGAAGGAATTCTTTACTGTAAGGGTGGTGAGGCACTGGAATGGGTTGCCCAGGGAAGTT
>JAOEHY010030691.1:0-39547 GCA_025447955.1 Psilopsiagon aurifrons | reverse complement strand
GCCATTCACAGCAGCACCATAGATTTAAAATCCAATAAATGAAGTTGCTCAGCAATTCTGCCAATTGCCAAGGCGGATGCTCTGTGTTTCTTTGATTTTGCCACTGTAAAAACTATTGGGCAAATATTGCTTCTGTCTTTTACCACCACCTGGGCCATAACCCCCGACCAATGGCTTTGGGTGGATTAATTAGAGGTTGGATCTAATTCCATCTCAGTTTCTGAATCAGGTTTCAGTTGGCAATAGAAATATCGATAACCTTGCTCCCAGACAACTCCTCGAGTCAAGTGCCCCACAAGCACGTCTGGAACCTCTGCATTTAATTATCTTAGCATTATATATTAATATATACTGATTATATTAATTAGTGGAAAATAGCTTGCCCTTTTTAAAAGCGCTGATTTACCCCTCTGTTCCCATGGATTTTTCAAAGCTTTAGGTCCCAGGTGATAGCTGCACACAGAAGTTGTGGTCTGTCTTTCTCTGTATCATCTGTACTGGCACTTGCTGAATTTTCTGCTCAAGAATTCTGCCAAGGTTGCAATATAAATGGCCTGAAAAGGCTGGAGCACCCTCAAGCAAACCCTGTGGGATCTCATCTGTCCACCTCAGTTCTTGCAGCATGGCTTAAATTCTAACTCTGAGCAAGATTTCATCTCCAGGAGCTCTCTTAGGATCCAGAGGCATCCAGGATCTTGGCGATGGGCACATCTCCATGGTGAGCTCTGGTGGTGGAGACTTGGTCACTTTCAGCTTGAACATGGAGCCTGCCCTATCTTCACACTAGAGAGATGCTTGTAGAGCACTTTGTAAGTTCAGAAGCTACATGGCTGGGGTGACTGCCTCTGAGATTTGGTGCTCTGGTAACCATCCCATGACTGTTACCACTTGCCTGGGCACCAGGGCAGCTTGGTCCTTCTGTTGTCTGGGTCTGGCAGTGCCACCTTCCAAAACCTCGTTGTGATGTCCTTATTTTCCATGCCCTAAATCCCGAGAGATGCACCTCACTGATGTGTTGCAGTCACACACACAGCAGTGGGCTGCTGGAGCAGCAGGCTGAGCAGCAGCAGTGTGTGGCAGGACTTGCTAACAGGGATGGTGTTTCTTGGATTGCCATGGATAATTGGGTGGGATCTCTCCAAGGACTCTCTGTCTCTCTAATTTTCCCTGTGAGGAGATGAACAGTTCCAACTATGACATACTCATGGCACTGTTATGCAAATCACACTAAAATAGAACTGCTGATGGAGGAGCTGAACCCACAGCGTGACATATCTGGACCCTCCTTGCCTAACTGCTAGTACAGAGGCCTTTTCAGATGGATTTAGATGCCTGAATGCACTTAAAATTGATCCAATTCCCTCCTGTATGGAGAAATTCAGCAGATAATGCATGAGCCAATCTCAAGCATCCCGTGACAACCCATAACAGCAACTACTTTCCTCTGTGATCCCAGCGCTGGTCCTGGATCTGGACTCCATGAAAGGTGATGATTTGCAGGGAATCCTAATCACTGTTGGTTTGTTCTTTTCTAGATGTGGACGAGTGTGGTGCAATCTCTGGCGTGTGCGATGGTGGGGAGTGCACCAACACAGCAGGCAGCTATGTGTGCACGTGTCCACGTGGTTTCATGACCAGCCCTGATGGATCACGCTGCATTGGTAAGATGCTAAATAGATCTGAGGAGCACAGATACAGGGAGACATCACACTCTGGACCCCAGAGGGGAGGATCTTTGCAGGTCGGAGGGCACATTGCTCCTGCAATAGCTGGAAAATGCTCTTTTCCTTGTGCTGTCCCTGCATGTGCCTGTTCTGGTCACAGGTTTTGATGCTCTGACAGATCAGGGCTTTCTCCCTCTCCATAATTTGGACTGCAGGTGCCTCAGTGCTTGAGGTGCTTGAAAAGGGGTTGCTGAAGACACTGAGGAGGAGGGCTGGGGTGGACGGTGTCTGGTTGAGGAAGGATCCTTGTGCCCCTACCCACAGAGCTGCATCAGCTAGTGGGAGAATCCCAGGTGCTACCCCTTTTCTCCAGGTGTCAGCCAGGGAGAGACAGCAGTACTCTCCCTACAACTGACCAGCAGGCAGAGTGTGTGGTTGTGCAGTGTGTAAATCCAAGGGAAGCCTTGCAAAGAGGAGCCCAGTGATGGGGAGCATCCCACAACTGTACATCCATGCCCTTGCCTTGCAGAGGGGAAGTGGGGAAAGGTTTACTCCGAGTGTTTGCGCAACCAATGCAAACAAACAGTGACTTCTAGCATCTGCTCCTCCTTCCTGCTTAGACCACAGGTAATGGCTCATAAATCCCAACTGCCCCAAGCTAATAATCAACAGGGCTGAGGACTCGATTGGCTTCATGTCACTGAACTCAGCCTTTTGGGAGAGCTGCTTTGCACTGAGCTGCTGGTCTGGATCCCCTTTGTGCCCATGGAGAGAAAGATGCTTCCCAAGGACAGCACAGGGCACCGCTGGCACCCATTCCTGCCCCTATGTTCAACCTGTTTACAAGGCCATCATTCAGCTCTTGCACATTCCAGTCCTGAGATGCTGGAGGGCCTTGGTGGGGCTGGTGTGTGCTGCTGCCCCGTTTGGCTCTAGACGTCTGGATTTCAAAGCTTCCCAGAGCTGGTGTGGGTCCAGACAAGCTTTCCTCACGGTGACAAGCTGTCCTGCCTCCAGACTGCAGAGCCTGCAGTGAATCTTGCATGTTTAACAGATCAAAATGCCTTTCCAAGCCTTGTAAATATTTGATGGTCCATTTCCCTCTGTAACAGACAACAGCTTCGATGATAAATAGATCAGTGCTCTGTTTACTCGCTCTCAGCAGGGCACTTACTTCAGTCAAAAATGAACCCCAGGGTTTGTCTCGCTGTTCAGGAAGTTCATTTGCCTCTTGAAAGGCAAAGATGCACAGATTTGGGGAGAGAAACTGGTACAAGATCAATGTTAGTGCAATGGCAAATGTCAGGTACCGCTTTCTGTTGAGTCCTGGGAATGCATACAGGGAAAGAAATCCTTTCCAGATTCTTTTCTATCCACAGAAACTGGAGTAAAATACAATCACATTCTAGTTGTGGAAAGAAAACTGGTGTCAAGTCTAACAGAAGAGTCACCTCTGATAGACTTTAATGAGGATGAAATGCTTTTCCTCCCTTGGATCCCAGACCCTGCCACCCGCCCGGAGGGGAGGATGAGTCATATGGACATTCCCCACTTTCCTTAAACCCAAAAAATGAAAAGGAAGTAAGATTAGAAAGCCCAGATATAAAAATAGTCTTGGACTCATGGAGAATCATGGAGTAGTTGGGGGTTGGAAAGGACCGAAGCTCATTTAGCTGCAGTGGACTATGTCTGCAGCTGAACTCAATACATCATGCTCCAGCCATTTCCCTCAGCTAATACATGCTGCTGCTGTGCTGTCACATTTTGGAGAGACAATATTTATTCTGGCGTAAGACACAGTTACTTTTGGGGTGTCGCTGCTCTGGGATCCATATTTTGGCAAACCCTGATTTGTTTCTATCCTTTGAGGGGGTTTTAGTGCTTGGGAGTTTATGGCAGTTTAAGTCCCCGGTAGAAATAAATCATGGGAATAGTTTGTAAAACTGGAAATGAATAAATAACGCTGATGAACAGCATCAGGAGAGCCCAAGAGATTGTCACACTGCCACCTCCAGATGTTTACCCTGGACGTGACCACAGTGCCTCGTCTATCAAGGGGCACCAGCACTGGTGGTGACTTTATGGAGGCAGCCTTCATATATTCCCATCCCTTTCCCCTCCCTTTTTAGTAAAGTAATCACCTTTTTATTGCATTTCAACCATCTCCTGTAGTTTCTGTGGCTGAAACAGCAAGGCACTGAGCTTGAGTTGAGCCCAACCCTCATTAGGTGCGGTCAGTGTGGAACGTGACCAGCAGCAAAGCTGGAGAAAGGCTGTCAGAGTTTGCAATGAACATGCAAGTGTTCCCAAACCATGCAGATGGTATGGGTTAGTGGTGGCCTTGGCAGTCCTGGGACAATGGTTGGACTTGATGATCTTCACGGTCTTTCCAAACCTAGTTGATGCTATGATGTGATCTATCGAATGATCCAACCACTTGTGCTTGACACAAGCAATCCAGTTCCACCCGTGGTCAGTCAGGCTTGTCCAAGGCAGGCTCAGGGTGCTGCAGCAGCTCCTGCAGGCTGCCAGTTGGGGTTTCCCTTTCCAGTACAATGTGCTGCTTTTCAGGAACAGCTTAACAAAACTTCTTAGACATGCACATGGCATTCCCCTGTTTGTGGCAAGTCAGCACTTCTGCACGTTGCTTTCTTTGCTCTTTTCCCCTGATAGTGCAGTAAATGCTCTGAGAGATTTGGGTCTTACTTTTCTTGGGCAACGTCAGCAGATTTATTGCCTGAAGTTCTGTGCAGGGCCAGATCTTGCTTAGAGTTGCAAAGTCCTGGGCTTGGAGAAGGTTGTGAGGGTGTCACTGAGGAGTTCACCTGCCTGGAGTCACCTTTATACCTACCTTAGTCGTTATCCAGGGAAAGAAAGAGCAAGAGGAATAAGGAAATGAAATGACAAAGGGAAGTGGGGTGGGGGTCACAGGCTCCAAACAGGTTGGTAAGGAGCTGGGGCCCTGAGCAGAGCTCCTCAGTAGCAACCAGGGCATTGAGGGATGCGGGAGCTGTGCACAGAGGGATGCTCTGTGCTTTGTGCCTTGGTTCTGGTGTGACTCTTCGCTGAGACAGACACCACCATCTAATCTTACCCAGACAAGAAGGAAATTGGTCAGTTTTCCAAAACAGGGAACACAGGATGGCATCATCAACCTAGACTGACTGTCCTCGCCGCAGTATGAGGCTCCTTTTCGCACTCTTCTTCCTTGCAAACCAAGCACCATTGGACATCTTGGGTGGGAAACCTTTGGCTACATGCTGCTGTGTTGCAGCCCCATTCTGAGCTAATAGCCCTCAAGTCCTTTGTAGGCAAAGCCAACTGCCTTTTGCAACCACTGGTTTGGGTTTGGTCACTTGGGCTTCTCCGTTTCTGTACATGACAAGATACAGAGTGAGAGGAATACCCACCCTTTGAAGGTCTCTCCTGGGAAGCAGTACCAGGATTTTCCATTCATCCATCTCCCCCTGTCCCTACCCCACCACCAAGCAAGGAAACCAGGATGAAAACTGCAAAGTCCTTTGCAGGTCTTAGACAACCTGCAGTTCTGATGTCCCCAGCATAAGGACACGGAGCTTTTGGAGCAAGTCCAGAGGAGGCCATGAGGGTGATCAGGGGCTGGAGCAGCTCCTGAATGGAGCCAGGCTGAGAACATTGGGGCTGTTCCGCCTGGAGAGGAGAAACTGCGTGGAGATCTCAGAGCAGCTTCCAGTGTCTGAAGGGGGCTACAGGGATGCTGGAGAGGGGCTCTTCATCAGGGACTGCAGTGATAGGACATGGGGTGATGGTTCAAACTGACATAGGGGATTCAGAGACCCCTGGCAGACCTGTGCCTCTATCCCCCCCCCCTCTGTGCACCGTCAAATCTCATGTGGAATTTTACCTCCTTTCTTGCCCGCAGCATTATCTGATTTACAGAGGTTATTGTGCAAACCTGTTCCCTTTACAGCTGCAGGGGAAGGCCGAACAAACCCACCATGGCTTTGTGCTGGTGTGGGTGGTCCTGCAGGAGGTCACAGAGGGACTGCAGAGACCACTGTTCTTTCCATCCACCCCTCTCTCTGCCCAAAGGCAGCTCCAGATGAGTTTTCAATTAGTCCTGACCTTTATTTCTGACAGAGATTACTGCAAGCTGCAGCAAAGGCAGCTGAATTTAATAACCGTGTCCAGATGAGTAAGGGCTGGACCATTGCACAAACTGCTGTGACCTCCCTCCCTTGTCAAACTTGTCAGCACATGTCTGTCTGTGGGGAAGGAGGCTGCCTTCTCCAAATCCCTCCTCACCCATTAACTGCCTGGCTGTCACCGTGTATCACAGCTTCAGGACAGCAAGCATCCCGCAGAAGAGCAGTAGGAGCCGGGTGGGATCTCTCTTCTCTTAATGCCCAAAGGGTTTATTCCGAACCACCACCCCCCTCCGATCTCGAGGTTCATTTTAGCTCAGCCCTAAGTAAGCCCTGATTGAGTTAAACTCCCATCAAGGGATTGAGAAGCAGCTTTTCCAGGTGGCCTCACTGTCCTGCCCTGGCTTGTTCAGAAAGCAGCTTCTTTCTGCATCCAGAGGGGGCTGCCTGTGTTGCTGAGGAGCACCAACCTGTCCAGGTGCCATCTCTTGCCCTCCAGCATCCGCTGAAACCAGCAAGACATGAGAACTGCTTTCGCACTCTTCCCACTTGCCAGAGATCAAGGGCTTGGGGTGACCCAAACACCCCCGTGACTTGTACTGCCCTTCACTACAATTAGGTGCATTCAATCCCCCCACTCAAATTGCCCTTCTCCTAATCCATCGCGTGTCCTTGGTGGAGGAAGTTTCCTAGAAGGGGCTAAACCCATGAATCCCAGGAAAGGATATATCCGAGGAAAGACCCCTGGGTTTAGTGCCCTTGGCTTTAAATGGGGTCACTGTCTTCTGGAAGTCGTCGAGGTGCAATGAGAGAAGAAATGTAACCCCAGCCCAGAGATCAAACAGCTCAATGCAATTGATCCCAATGATGCTTCAGGGAGGTGTCAGCTTGCTGGCGAGGGGCACGGATGAGAAATCAGACCAGGCTTTCACCCTCATTCATTTGCTTGAGAAATAAGGATGGGAGATGGATGAGTGGCAGATTCCAGGTTTTCCTGGATCCTTGGTGCCAGACGGAGCCTGCTAGACGTGTGAAAGACCCTCAGTCTCCTGGGCCTGGTCCAGAAGCCACACACACTGAACACTGGTGCCAGCCTCAGTGTCTGTGGCTTTGGCCAGGCTCATGGACTTTGACCACCATCCAGGACTTGTTCTCCTCCCAGCTCACTCCAGGCTGTGGGAACTGATCCATGACCTCAAACGGGCATCCCCTGGGAATGGGAGTGAGTAGGCTGGAGGGATGTGGAATTAGGAACAGGTCCGTTTGTTTAGTGAGAGATGTTGGGACCACTGGCACGGAATGCTTCCTCATGGGAAGCCTGGGACGTTTGCCATGAAATCAATTGTGGGAATGAGATTCAGGTCCTTGCCAGGCCTGAGATGTGCAGGACCACACTGGACAGCGGTGGCCATGGGAAGGTCCTTCCTTACCACATCATCAGGGATCACTAATGCCGGAAGCACCCAACCTGGCCAAAGTGGTGTAGGAAACTCTGCCCACCTTGGTCTGCCAGCTCTGCCCTGCCCCAAGTGGGAACAGGGGAAAGCAGTGCTGCAGCCAAGACTTCAGCCTGGAGCAGGAATGCTGGGGAATGCCCGCTCGGCCTGGGAACCCTCAAAATAGCAGCAGGCAGCACTGGGTTGTTTTTGTCAAGTGTTTTTAGTGGCAGAAGTTAGAGGCCAATCTGTCATGCTGGGTCCAATGGCCCAAGAGAGGAGAAGACTCCATGTAGCCAAGTTCAAGGCCTGTTGGACTTCAATACTGGCATTGATGGCCAACCCTTGCTCACAAATCCAACTAAGCAAGACAGACGCTAACATCAGAGGAGGAACCTGAAGCATGGACACCTCGGCCCCAGGATGCTATTTCGTCAAATAACATGATTTAGTCCATAGCAGTTTATCTGTCCCCAGCGAGGGGTAGGTCCGGGTGTCCATAGTGTCAGCGTCTGCAGTGGTCTTCTGCAGACCACCTCCCCTCAGGCTGTTCCCTGTCCCAGCTGGAGCATTGGGTCAGTGGGGGAACCCATCCCTGGCATGTTTTGTAAGTGCAGAAGCCCTGGGGGGAGGAGAGACACCTGTAAATATCCCCATTTCTGTGGGAAGGTGAGGAAGCATGGGATGAGGTGGGGGATCTCATCTGTGAATTCAGCCAGAATCTGCTGGGTCAGCTTGTCCTTCCTGCAGGGCAAGGAAGGCAGTTCCCAATGGAGAGGGATTGCCCACCTACAGCCTGTTTCTGGTTCTTGGTCAGCCTGCTTATAGTATTCAGAAGCCTAAACGGGGACATGAGATGTAATAGTGGAAAACGAAGCTTGGCCCTGCCACCTCGGTGTGCTTCAGATGGAGGTGCTGGGGAGGATGAGGTCAGGCTGGGACATCGGACAGCCCAAAGAGGCACCGCTGGGAATGGGCACCCGGGAGTGTGATGATGAGAAGTTGTCAATGTGGCTCCTTGTCCTCTCCCTCTGCAGACCAGCGGATTGGGGCATGTTTCTCTGCGCTGATCGGGGGCCGCTGTGCTGGGGACCTTCCTGGCCAATACACCAAGATGCAGTGCTGCTGTGACTCCGGGCGCTGCTGGGCCATCGCTCAGACCCCAGAGATGTGCCCTGTTCGGGGCTCTGGTAAGTGCAGCACCAAGAACCTCCACCTATTGCTTGGCCAAGTCCTGGCTCTGATGGCCATAGTGGTACCCCAGGTTTGATGTGGAGAATCATCACCACACGATTCAGGGAAGGGTCACGCGGGGATGCTGGCTCTCCTGCCTGGGTCTCATCTGAAGCTGAGCCAGATGAGTTCAGCCAAGGCAAGAAGTTATCCCTTTCCTCCTACTCCTTCAGCTCCCTTTGGCTCCTACCATAGTTGAAACTGTGGGGCCAAATGAGGGTGAGCCCAGGCAGCAGGAGGCTTTGAAGAGGCACAACACTGTGGATACAGCTCTCTGCCTCTCTTCTTTCACCAGCTCCAAGCAGGGCAGAGCTTTACAGTGTCTGGCACCCTCCCATATCCTGTCCTTTCCTGCATGAAGGGAGCCCATGGTGCCATGCACCCCGAGAAGCTGTTGCCAAACACCCTGGCAAGCTGTGTCTCACCATCTGCTCTGGAGTAGTGTTATAGCTCTCCTCACCCATCTGCCCTGCTCCCATCCCACCCATCCTCTTTGCTCCCCATCTGCCCAGCTCCCATCCCACCCATCCTCTTTGCTCCCCATCTGCCCTGCTCCCATCCCACCCATCCTCTTTGCTCCCTGCCAGTCCCTCTCCATCCCTCTGTTCCCTGCACTCTGGCAGGGGCAGGAGGAGGGTTCTGGTGCTCTTGGGAAAGCACTAAGGCAGCTGTTTTGTTTCAGATGAGTACCGCAGGCTCTGCATCGAAGGGCTCCCAGTCGTGCCAGGGTTCCCTGGGAACTTTCCAGCAATTCCTGGATTCGGGCCCAATGGTGTTGGGCCAGGACTCAACGGGCCTGGAGGCATTGGACCAAATGGGGCAAATGGACAAGGCGGGATCCCAGGGCTGCCTGGAATGGGCGCAGGAAGTTCAAGCATTGGTAATTAACCTGACTTCCCTACTGTGCTGCCCCGATTTGGCTGCTTGTCTCAGGACGCAGGCAGCGTGTCCTCCTGCGTGCTGGTCCCTGCACACAGCCCGTGCTCTTAGGCAGCTACAGGGTTTGTTTGGACCCAAGGGGAGTGATGGGATGTGGCACTAATTCTGTGCAGGATGCTGAGCCCAGAAGCAGATCAAACAGCATCTCCTGGCAGAGCGAGAGCGGAGCGTGGCTCCACTGCAGGATATCCTCCTAATAACCAAATAGGAATGAAGCTTTCACGTTAGCATCTCCCTCTCTGCCTCCCCCATACAAAACTGGTTTTCCTGCCACTTTGGGTGCCTCATGGGCATCCCTATATGGCTCCGTGCTAAGGGCTGAAGCCTGTGAGGATGCACTGGATGCCAATAAATACTGATTCCCACCTTTCTTCCAAGAGGCTGAGCCATCTTGTGCGTGTCAGCCAGGTACTGCAGCACCCTGCAGAGGCTTCTGAGGCAGCCGGGTTTGTGTCTGCAGCCCCATGTCGTTCAGGAGCATCATTGTCCCAGGGTTTGGACTTAAGGACCCTTGTGCTTCCTGGGCACAGTCAAGGGAGCTGTAATCCTCTACCTGATGCTGTCTCTTGTGCTTTCCAGGAACTGCCACTTTGAATCAGACCATTGACATCTGCAAGCATTTCACTAACCTCTGCTTGAACGGACGCTGCATCCCCACCCCATCCAGCTACCGCTGCGAGTGCAACATGGGGTACAAGCAGGACGTGCGTGGGGAGTGCATCGGTGAGTAGCTGTTGCCCCATAGCCCCCATTGCAGCCAGAGACCCACACAAGACACTGGAGATAGAGGGCTCATGTCAGGTTACAAAGCAGCGTGGCAGAATCAGTGTGAGTGCCCCGCAAGGGTGACCTCTCCAGTGGTAGCCACAACATTGCCACAAGCAGTGTAGTAGTAGCCAGGGATGTGTGATACTGCATGGCGTTGTGTGCTGTCCCCGGCTGAGTGACAGCCCTACGTTAAGGCTGTGCAAGGGGGAGTAAGCCTGAATGGAACCTTGAGCTGATCGACATAAGTAACTCACAAGATGAAGAGACTGGACCTTGCCTCTGCTCAGAGCAGAAGCAAGAGCCTTCCTCTGAAGTGCCTCTGCAGAAGAGATACAACACTGGGTACGGAGAACAAGGAGTATGTGAGTAGAGAAGATCCAGGAAAAGCCAACCATGCAGCCTAGATCCATGGAGCGTCTGATGATACTGCAACAAGGCAACTTAGAACCACCAAGAGACTATGACGCAAAGAGCAGATGGTGTTACGCTCTCCTCCCAGTCAGAGGAGAAGGCTTAGGAAGGAGGAGCAGAATCAAACAGGGTGAATGCCTGGCTGCATGTCTGGTGCCATACTCAAGGTTTTGGCTTCTATGGTCATAGGTCTGCCTTTGCGAAGCTGGGTCTGTTGGGAGCTGATGGGATTCACCAAGGGCAAACTGTGCCTGGCCAATCTGGTGGCCTTTGACGTGACTGCATCAGTGGACAGAAAAGAGCTGTGGCAGTCATCTGTGTGCACTTCTTTAAGGTCTTTGGTATAGTTCCCCACAGCATTCTTACCTCTAAATTGGAGTGGTATGGGTTTGGCAGAGGGACTGTTGGATTGGCTCATAATTGGCTGGAGGACTGTGTCCAAAGGGTTACAGACAATAGCTCAAAGTCCAAGTGAAAACCAGTAATGAGTGGTGTCCCTCAAGGGTCCATTCTGGGACCAACACTCTTTAATGTCTTCATCAATGCCATAGTGCTACTGAGGGCATCCTCAGCAAGTTTGCAGATGACACCGGGCTGAGTGTTGCAGTTGGTTCCCTTGAGGGAAGGGATGCATCCATTGCTGGCTGTGATGGCAGGATGCTGAGTGCTGGGGTTCAAAGGACAGGATCAGCAGCTCAAGGCAGCCTTTGTTGCCTCTCCTTGTAGCTTGCTGTGTATCATGGTGACTCACGGGTTGGGGCTTTTCTGCTTGCAGATGTGGATGAGTGCTCCAGCAGCCCCTGCGTGCATGGTGACTGCGTGAACACACCGGGCTCCTACCACTGCAAGTGCCATGAGGGCTTCCAGAGCACCCCCACAAAGCAGGCTTGCATTGGTAAGTGTGTTCAGTTTCTCTTTTGGGGAGGACACAGTGTGCTGCAAGAGCATCAGCATGTTATCAGAGACCTAAGTACCAAAGGCAAATGGCTGTAGAGGGAAAGGAAAGTGAAGAGCTGTCGAATCGTGGAATGTTTTGGGTTGGAAGAGACACTAAATCTTCTAAGTTGAATTCTTGTGGTTCTCTTTCTGGCGGTGGAAATCGGGTCATCACTTCCTCTTTACAGCACTTACTACATGTGGCATTTTGGGGCTGCTCAGCCTGGAGAAGAGGAGCTGCATGGAGGCCTCAGAGCAGCTTCCAGGGTCTGAAGGGGGCTATGAGGATGCTGGAGAGGGACCTTTATCAGGGCCTGTGGTGACTGGACAGGGGGTGATGGGCTCAAACTGAAACAGGGGAAGTTCAGGTTAGGTATAAGGAAGAAGTTCTTCCCTGTGAAGGTGATTGATGCAGCCTTGGGTGACATGGTCTAGTGTGAGGCATCCCTGCCCTTGAGAGGGGATTGGAACTTGATGGTCTTAAGGTCCCTTCCAACCCAATCCATTCTGTGATTCTATAATCCTAAACTGGCTCTCATCCTGAGCTGGATTGCTTCTCACTCTGCCTGCTGCTACTTTCTTGTGTTTATCTCCCTGGCAGATATCGATGAGTGCATCATGAACGGAGTGATGTGTAGGAACGGCCGCTGTGTTAACACTGATGGAAGCTTCCAGTGTATCTGCAATGCGGGCTTTGAAATCACCCCTGATGGCAAGAACTGTGTTGGTAAGCTGTCTCCTGATGCACGTGGGACTGAGACTATGTCCTTCACAGGGATTGGTGATTACTTTAATCTCAGCTGTATTTCCTTCATCTCTAGGGTGGAGTGCATCTTAAAATGAGAGGACTGAAATAGGAGGGTGTTTTATGAGGGTGGTAGTGCTGCTGGAGTGCTCCCGTAGATTTTGGGGTCCAGGAGCATGAGCAGGGCTGGGTCTGGAAGGAGGACATTCTCCAGCAGCCGGTGTCTGAGTCCTGCTGTGAGCTGCACTGGCTGACCAGGGTACTGAGAGCAGCAAGGATGCAGCAGGACAACTCTCACCCAGGAGCAGCAGTGGGAACTCTGCCTTGAGGATTAGCACCCACTGCCCTAAGAACCAATTTGATCATGAGATGGGAGTTCGAATGTTATTGAGCACAGGAGAGTCTTGCTGATGCGCTCAGGCTCAACTCTCGGTTTCTGTTTGTCCTCCCCAGATCATGATGAATGTGCCACGACCAACATGTGCCTCAATGGGATGTGTATCAATGAGGATGGCAGCTTCAAGTGCATCTGCAAGCCTGGTTTTGTGCTGGCTCCCAATGGGCGGTACTGTGTCGGTGCGTAGGTCCCCAGCCTTGGTCCCTGTCCTTTTCCCAGCCTGATGCTCACATTCCTGGGGACTTGTGATGTGTCTGAGAAGAAAGGAGTTGAGGAGAGCCAAGGCTGTTGTCAGACATCTGTTCTGCCATCAGAAATGACCCCCTCGCAGCCGAATGGGCACAGAGGGAAATGTTCTTGCACCTCCACTACAGCACAAATTGGAGCTTTGATCCTTTTTCTGAGGGAGGTAAAGCAGAGCTGTGAAGCTTCATATTACCACTGTGAGCTCGCAGCAGTCATCTCCACAGCTTCCCCAGCCTCTGCAGTGCATTCCACTGCGCTTTGTGTGCCGCCTCCCAAAGCCAGGGAGGTTAGAATGTGAAGGCAGAGGGAAGAAAGGAGGAGGAGGAGGAGAATGTCGCATTTCTTTGGTATGCTGCTGTGACATGGAGTGAATTCATTACAGGTCACTGCCCTGTAAACAGAGCACAGACCCTGCTACTCAGAGGATGGACTGGGTCTCAGGAGACTGAAGATCCCTGTTCCTTCCCTTGAACCATCAGGAAGAGTCAGCAGAGCACACGAGGGATGTGATGCTCTGACTGCACCTCTGGCTCCCTCTTAGTGTCCAAGTCACCCTGCCGAAGAGTGCAAAGCTCCTGTCAGTGTGTCCTTCTGCCTGTGGGTAACAGCCCCTTTCTCCTTCCTCTTTCAGACATCGACGAGTGTGAGACCCCAGGGATCTGTATGAATGGCTGGTGCATCAACACAGAGGGCTCCTTCCGCTGCGAGTGCCTCGGGGGCCTGGCCATCGGCGTGGATGGACGAGTCTGTGTGGACACCCACATGCGCAGCACGTGTTACGGAGGCATTAAAAAGGGCACATGTGCTCGTCCCTTCCCGGGAGCAGTCACCAAGTCTGAATGCTGCTGTGCTAACCCAGACCATGGCTTTGGGGAGCCCTGCCAGCCCTGTCCGGCCAAGAACTCTGGTGAGCTCCTCTTCCATCTGGGTTTGCAAAGAGCTTGGGAGGTGCTTAGAGACATCCCAGGTCCTGGAGGTGGCTTTGAGAGCTTGGCAGGGACATGGGAAAGCCATAGGCAGTGGGAAAGGAGTGCCATGCGGTTACAATTTGAGGTTGGATCCACAAATCTGATGCTGGTCTTTTTGCAGGGCTTCTTACAGTGTTGGGCTATTAAGTGTGAGCGTCAGCTCTAAAATACACATTGTATAAGTATAAACAGAGGCTGCTTGGAAGCCCATAGGTGACATTCAACCCAGCAATAAGTCTGACATTTCCAAGAGTCAATGTGACTGTGTGTGCACTGTCTAGAAAAGCTAACAGCTCTGTTGTGCTTTCCACACAGCTGAATTCCAGGCGCTCTGCAGCAGTGGCATTGGAATCACAGCTGATGGCAGAGGTATGTGCATCCCATGTCCCAGATTCTAGACAGGCACCTCTAACATCACCTTCAGCTCTTTCTTTCAGCTGCTTTTAATGGAGTGTGCGTGCATCTGCGGGAGTGTGTGCCATGGGAGACGTGGCACTGCGGAGGGTGTGCTGGAGAGTTAGTCCATGACACCCATGTATGTAAGAGCTGTTTGTGAGTAAGCACAGGGTAGTTTGCATCGCCTGGGTGGGTGTAAGTGCATGCAAGAACCTATCTCTGTGTTAGTGGGTGTCTGTGGGTGGGATGTGAGCTTGGGCACAGGGAGAGGGGAGTGCTGTGTGTCTTATCTTCTCCCTCCATGAGTTAATGTTGAGCAAGCATCCCTGAGGATTGTATATTGAATCAAGGAGTCGATTCCTGGCACCCTGTGGGAGCTACACTGCTGGGGATGCACACACAGAGGTTGGCTTTACTCCCTGCTTTGATGGGAATGAAGAGCATGACCAATTGCATCCTCTTGCTCGTTTCCTTCCTCTGCCCTCCAGCTCCGTGGTCTCAGGGGAGGAGGGCTCAGGGAGAGAGGTGATAAGCGTGTGTTGGGATGTGTTGCCAATGGGCTGCTTTGAATTAGACAGCAAGAGGTCAGGCAGGCGGCTGTGCTGCCAGCCCCGGGCAGTGCTTGGATCAGCAGGAAGAGCACAGAGCAGCCAGAGAGCTCCGGTCTTTCAGAACTTTCCAAATGGGAATGAGCCAGAGGCAAAACCCTGGTGACTTCTTGGGCTTCCTTCCAGGGCACCGTCTCTTGGCCAAAGTCAGTCTCAGGCCAACGATAAGATGCTTTCTAGCAAGAAGCTAACGTCACACATGCTCTGGTCAGCCCATTGCTGCCCGCAGCCAGGACTGGATGCGCTCAGTGCTCTCCAGGGTTGCGTTTCCCTGGGGATGTAACTGAAATCCGACTGTGTGGAGACAAAGGCCAGCAGTGTCTGGGAAGCCCTGGCCTGGGCTATTTGCCATCTGGCACTATGGCACTGTGAGGACACTGCTGTACAAACACAAACCTGCCCTGTTCTGTGGCGAGGCTGGTTCTTGCCAGGGTAAAATCTCTTTGCCTGGGCACCTCAGCAGGTTGTCCATCATGCTTTGCCTTTGCCCCAGCTGGACCCAGCATCCTGCTCACAGCATCTTACAAACAGTTCTTCCTCCCAGCTTTACCAGCAGGAGGGATAATTAAATGGTGTGCCCTGAGTACCTGGGATGAAGATACTGTAAGGAGACTCAGGAGTGTGACAGAAAGACTTGAGAGCCCTTGATATGGAACGGAATCTGAGTGTATCTCATCCTCTTATCCAGTTCTCTCCTTCTGAGCTCAGAGCCCTATGCTAGATCACACCTGTGTATCCCCAGGACAAGATGCCCAGCACCATAGCCCCAGAAAGAGAGGAAAAGGGGTCTCCAAGACCTATTGGGTCAAACCAGTAGAACAGGAAGGGAGGATTTCTGCAGAGGGGTCCCCAGCTGGCTATGGACACTAAGGAACAATGAACAACTAGTGTGTGGCAGTTTTCTGTATTCGCATTTGCCAGGATCCATCTAATTTGACTTCTTTCTCTGTGCAGACATCAATGAATGTGCCCTCAACCCTGACATCTGTCCCAATGGCATGTGCGAGAACCTGCGCGGGAGCTACCGCTGCATCTGCAACCTGGGCTACGAGTCAGATCCCACGGGCAAGAACTGTGTGGGTGAGTTCAGGGCAGCTCCAGCTCCCTGTGGCAGGGATCTGGGAGCTTAGGGATGCTGGGGAGAGCATGGCACGCACTCAGTGTGGGGCTGGGAGCCAGATGCAGGTCTCTGGCTGCACAGGAGCCTGAGGTGATAGAGCTGATAGAGCTGATGCCCTCAAGCACTGTTCCCATTCATGGATGAATTGTCCACATGGAAGAGCACAAGGTGATTTGTGTTTGCATAGCAACTTGCACCACGCAAGCTACATGGATGTACATCGCATATACATGTAGCAGGATGCTACACGTATGTGATTTAACATACCTTCTACATGGCATTGCTTTGAGGGTGGTGATGCCTCTCAGGCTGCCAGAGCTCTGTAGATGCTGTAGCTCATCAACCCCATCTCTCTGCCCACAGATGTTGATGAATGCACTGTCAATCGTCTGCTGTGTGACAATGGACTGTGCCGCAACACACCCGGCAGCTACACCTGCACCTGCCCCAAGGGCTTTGTCTTCAGGACGGAGACAGATACCTGTGAAGGTAACGTGACTGAATGGACCAGAGAACATCTTCATGAGATCAAAGAGGTCCTGCCTGAAAGGGAGCTCAAGGTCTAACGTGTCTTTGATTCCTTTTTGACCACAGTGGTTTGAACGGGAGCGGATCCAGGCTTTGGGTTTGTGGTTTCTTTTCCTCCAAGGGGCAAGTTTCACACTTCATCCGAAAGAGCAGGCATCCAAACCCAGAGCATCTGGACTGTTCGGTGGCAGAAAACCAGAACAAATTCCTCTGGAGCCCCCAAATTTTAGCTAAAACCTGACCAAAATTGCAAGTTTTGGCGATTTGGTTGCAAGCTTACACTTTGGAGCGGGGGAAATGATTTTCTGACCACAGCGTCCTCAAGTGTTTGAGAATTGGCCCTTTGTGCATAAATGGCTGTTTAGAGGGGAAAAAAAAAAGAGGTTTTCTGTAAAGAAGGTGAAAAATGGCAAAAGGCCTCTCCTGAGGGTCCTCTGGGCGGGTGAAAACCTCTTTTCTTCGTGTTCTTTATCATCTCCCCCCAGTCTCCTGCCCAGAAAACCAGGGCCCATGGCACTCACTGCAGTGACAGCCCCTTTCTTCCCACAGATATCAATGAGTGCACCTCTAACCCCTGCGTGAACGGTGTCTGCAGGAACAATGCTGGCTCCTTTGCCTGTGAGTGCTCCCCTGGCAGCAAGCTGGACCCCAGCGGCACCATCTGTGTGGGTAAGGATGTGACCTTCTCCAGGCAGCTCCGGGACAGTGGCTGGTGTCCGTAGTGCCCAGCATCACCCCTTGCTGTTCTTCTGAAGCAAGTCTTGTATTCCTGGCTTAGGGATGGGGATCTTTTGACCCCTCTCTTTCTCATCTGGTATTTCTGTGGTTGTTGGTAGCAATTAACATCTCATTCGTGCATTCAGAGAGCCTGAGACGCTGCAGCCTCAGGCAGTGCTCTGAGCAGTGTGTGGCAGACATGGAAATCCCCGTCTATGCTACAGCCATGGGGTCCCAGGGGATGCTCAGGGCATCAGGATGGTGGGCTCTCACTCAGCAGATGGGTTTGTAGTGTGCTAACATTAAGGCACATCACGATGAAGTAGATCCCTTCTCATCAAGATGGTAAGGTACCCACTATCCACTCCTGGGTGGTCAGGGGCAGCTACAGGAAAGGACTGTTTCACCCAGAAGAGGAGCAGGATGGAACTAGAAGGACAGGACACAGAAGTGATGCAGTAGTTGTATCAGAGAGCACAAAAATGCTGCTTCACAGCACAGCAGCGCTCAGAGGACCAGCAGAGTTTGTGTCCATGTGCTTGACTCCACAGCATGAGGGATAAAGTGACCCCAGAGAGCAATAGTTGCACTGCAGCTCCATGATAGTTTCTTCTTAGCTGCTTCTCCTGGCAGCCTGGCTTCCATGGAGCTGGAAACCTCCATCAGGGAGCAGCTCTTCACTCGTGTCTCATCTTTGCCTCTCCAGACAGCATGAAAGGGACGTGCTGGTTGAACATCCAGGATGGACGTTGTGAGGTGAACATCAACGGGGCCACACTGAAATCAGAGTGCTGTGCCACGCTGGGGGCAGCGTGGGGCAGCCCCTGTGAGCGCTGTGAGATTGGTAAGGCTCTGCTGGTGCCATGCTCAGGAAGGCAGGAGGAAGCCCAGTTCTTTGCTGTCATTCCTCTGTTTTCTTGCAGATACCGCCTGTCCCCGGGGATATGCTAGGATGAAGGGGGTCACATGTGAAGGTAAACTGCTGCAGGACACGGAAGGCTAGGTTTTTTATTGGGAACGTAGTCATTCTTTATTGCTATCCTGCAACTTTGAGTCTTTGAGGGGGGATCTACACTTTCTGGCCCTTTGTTGGACTCTCTCCATTATGTCCATCTCTGTCTTACACTGTGCATCACTTCCCTCAGCTTGCTGGCAACACTCCTAATGCAGCCCAGGATACCATTGGCCTTTGCAGCAAGGGCACATTGCTGCCTCATGTTCAACTTGGGCTCTACCAGGACCCCAGGTCCTTTTCTGCCAAGCTGCCTTCCAGCTGGGTGACCTCCAGCATTCATTAATGTTGCTGGCAGCCCATTTCTCCAGCTTGCCAAGGTCCCTCTGGATGGCAGCATGACCTTCTGGTGGATCAGTCACTCCTCCCAGTTTTGTGCCACCAGCAGATTCACTGAGGGTACACTTTACCCCATCATCCTGGTAACTAATGAAGATGTTAAACAGGATCAGACCCAGTACTGAGGCCACTGAACAGCACTCTCTGGGCCCAGCCATTCAGATTTCAATCTCTCTCACTATCTGCTCAACCAGCAGCTTCTGTATGAGGACCTTACGGGAAGCAGTGCTAAGGGCTTTACTGAAGGTTAGGTGGACAACGTCCACCACTACTCCCTTGCCTACTGGGCCAGACAGAATTAGATCAAGCTCATCAGCCATGACTTCCCCTGGTCCATCCGTGCTGACTCCTGCTGATGATTTTCTTGTCATTCATGTACCTGGAAATGGGTGTCCAAGTTTAGCTGCTCCATCAGCAGTACTCGTGTTTGTGAGTCCTGCTGTCACTCTGTCAGTGCTGTGCCAGCCACGGATGTCAGCAACAGGGCCACTCTATCTCTGGCAAGGCTTTGGAATGTCCTTGAGGAAGTGCCTGGGCATGGCTGTGGCTGTGTGACAAGATGCCAGTTTTGGTCTTGGACAGCTCTGGACTTCTTCCATCTCCTCCAAGAGCTCCTCAAGTCCACACTGGGCTTGACCGTGCGCTGCTCTCATGCCCGTCTCTTGCTTTTGTGCCAACAGATGTGAATGAGTGCGAAGTCTTCCCTGGTGTCTGCCCAAACGGGCGCTGTGTGAACACTGCTGGCTCTTTTCGGTGTGAGTGTCCAGAAGGACTGACCCTTGATGGCACTGCTAGGACGTGTGTGGGTAAGGACGCTTCATCTCACCCACACCCTGACCACTGTTCAGCTCTGTCTACAGTGGTCCAACCATCCCCTACCCACCACATGCAACAGTTGAGAGCTGAGTGTTGACACATCATACCTGCAAGGCTGCCATAGCTTCCTGTCTCCAGGTTCAGCTAGTAATGCAATCATTCTCCTTGGGTGGACTTCAGGGGTAGACATATGGTTAACCTAACTTGTTAATGATATGACCCAGCAGTCCTAAACCAACTCCTGGCTGCTTTCTGGGCACACCGTGGCAAAACTCTGCCCTTTATGTGGGCCATCTGCACTACTAACAGCACTCTGGAGGTTCCTTTCTCTGTTGCATTCACAGGCTGGCCATGTCCATGCTAGTAAAGCTCTCATAGCATCACAAACAAGGTGGCCTCATCCGCATGGCCCCTACCTGGGCATTGTTTGGAGGATGCTGCAGCCTAAACTGTTCCAGAAACCTTGCTAACTATGCCACAGGCAATGATGCCTCTGGCTTCCCCAGAGGTTGGGTGCTGCAGGCAAGGGCTCAGCTCCGCTCTCTCACCAGATGTGCGTGTGGAACAGTGCTACATGAAATGGGATGAAGATGAGTGCACGGAGCCTCTGCCGGGCAAGTACCGCATCGACATGTGCTGCTGCTCCGTGGGCTCAGCCTGGGGCATCGACTGTGAAGAATGTCCCAAGGTTGGCTCCAGTGAGTACAAGGCCATCTGCCCAAGGGGACCCGGCTTCGCCAACCGAGGAGATGTGCTTTCGGGAAGGCCTTTCTACAAAGGTGAGAAGAAAGAGGAGCTGCTGCTCACAGGCTGTGCTCAGCCCAAGGACCCTGCTGCTTGCCTGGGGACTCAAGGGTTCACTGCAGACATCCCCTCCCTGAAACACTGCTGTTCTGTCCTCACCCACAGATGTGAATGAATGTAAGGTCTTCTCTGGCCTGTGCACTCATGGGACCTGTCGAAACACCATTGGCAGCTTCAGGTGTATCTGTGGCAACGGCTTTGCTTTGGATGCTGAAGAAAGGAACTGTACGGGTAAGGGAAGAGCAGCTTCCTCTGGAGCACTCATGCCCATCTTGCAGGCTTGTCCACCTAGGGGAATTCTTAGCATGATGGTGGTACCCAGAGGAGCCACAGCCTTTATCTTAGGGGCATACTGAGAAGCCAAAGGCAGGACCATGAGCAGAAGGCTTCTTCTGCTCATGGGATGAAAGACGAATCCTGCACCAGAGAGAAAGTTGAACTGCTGCCTCTCCCTTCAGGAAGAGGAGTTCCTTGGTCTGCTGGGCCAGACTTGCCAGACCTTGTTCATTGAGTTTGATGTGCAGTACAGGCAGCTGTAGTGGTGCTTGTAGTCTGTTCTCCCTCCTCCAGCTGCTCTTCATCCCCACAGACATCGATGAGTGCCGCATCTCACCAGACCTGTGTGGCCATGGCACCTGTGTCAACACGCCGGGCAGCTTCGAGTGCGAGTGCTTCGAAGGCTACGAGAGTGGCTTCATGATGATGAAGAACTGCATGGGTAAGGACTTATCTCCAGGGCAGGGCTGCACCTTGCTCTTTTGCAGCAGGGAGGAAAGTAGCTGATGCCACAAAGGGCTTTGTGCCGGGCTGCTCTCTGAGTGTCTGGCTCTCTAGCACCCTGTCTGTCTGTTCCTTGCTATTAAGCCAAATCCCTTCGTTGCCCTCTGGGGGAGTGGTGCGAGTCCCCAGTGCTGCAGAGAGCTCTGGCAGCCTCTGCTCTCCCCTGGGGAGTGAGTTCTTTGCCTTGCTTTGATTGCAGAGGTGGAACTGGGCTGAAGGGCAGCGTGCGGAGAGAGAGGGATGCTGTGTGTGGAGCTGAGGGCACCAGAGATAGAATCCTGAGGCTGCTGTGCTCTACCTGGGCCAATAGCCCATCAGTGAAGGGCTCCACACTGTCTCTGCTGGCAGTGCCCCACGGCTTTGCACCGTGCAGAGAGTGAAAAGACTGTGGGACTTGGAGCCAAAACTGGGATTCTTCCCTCAGAGACCTCTATTTGTGACGACCTCCTGGTCCGAAGACCACAGCCTGTGCCTGGCACCAGGGCTGGTGGTGCCTCATGAGCCAGGGAAGGAGACTGGCAGCCCAGACCAGCATCAGGGAGGACTCTATGTGTATATGTATGTACACCCTGTAGTGCATCCCGGGCTCTTCCTGCAGCAGCATCCATGGGATATCGTTGGTCCTGCCCTGCCACCTCCTGGCCACCATTACCTCAGCTGTGGGAGGCCACACGGGAGCCCATGGGCCACCAACCAGCTTTTCTCCAGTTCTTTCCCATCCCATTCCTGCTTGCTATGCCCAAAGTGCATTTCCCTGCAATCCCAGTGCAGTGCTGCCTTCCTTATTTTACATTAGACCGAGGCCTCGTGGTTCCTTTTTCATCTTGTACTTGTTCATGTACAGTGCTCATTCTTCCTTCGCTTCGACCTCCCCTTGCACCAAACCTTGGCCACTAACCCTTCCTCTTGTTTCAGCCATCAGCAGCTGGAGCTTGAGCCTGGCATTGCCACTGAGCTGGGACAGGAACCATGCCTGGTATTTTCATTCCTGCTACATAGGGAGACAGAAACCTTTATACTGGAGGTTGGCTACTGCCCAGTGGAGCTCTGCCAGGCCAGCAGCTTGAACTCATTGGCTGTGAGCTCCAGTTCTCATGCACACTTGGCTCTTTGCTTTGGGTGATGTCTCATCTCCTGTTTATTTTCAGCCTCGTGTTACCCATCTATTATTTATTCTGCCACTGATTATTTACATATCCACACTCTAAATGTACACCCATCTGCAGTCATGATTCATATCATATGTTCAACCCTTACCATGTCTTTTCCAACACCATTGCAGAACATTTCTCAACTTGTAGATGTTTTTGTAGATGTCTCGGTGCCACCGCAGGTATCTTCCTAACTTGGTTCGTCCACCTGTGCTAAATGATGTCTCACATACTACATCAGTCATTTCAATCCAGTTACATGTAGCTTGGTCCCCTTCTTAGGTAATGTATGTTCCTTGCAAGGAGCCGTCAGTTATATCATGATTAGTTCACCACTGAGATTTGTAGACCTGTTATTTCTACTCCTCTATTAGAAGACACGTTAAGCTTTGGTCTTTATAGCACTGCTGTCATTGCACATCCACAGCCATGTGCCATTAAATCAAATGCCTCCACTGGCTTGAAAACATGAAGAAGTACCTTGCTCAGCAAGAGGTTCACCATTTGATTGCTTGTGTCTTTTCCAGCTTGAATCTTGCTGATTGAACCAGTTTTTCTTGTCCTGCTTTCCACTCAATCTTTGCTAAAATTACTCTCAACCTGGTCTCACTTCTGGGTGCGATCTAATCAACTGCTGCTGTTTCTGCACCATTCCTTGGGATCCGCAGCATTTTCATACCTCAACCATTAATCAATAGCCTCAACCATTAATCAATAGCCTCAACCATTAACCAAGCCCCTGTCCAGTTCCCCAAACTCATAGCACAGCTCAAGTCCTTCATGAGAAGTTCTGGTGGACCATCCGCATTCTTCTACCCCACTCTATTTCCAGTCAGTGTTGTAAGGGCTCCCTTTCACCTGCCCATTTAATCATCCTTTCTCCTCAGATCATTCTTTGCAGCTCCTCCCATCTGGCCAATGCATGGTTTTATTCTGTCAGCTTCTCATCTGCTTTCAATTGAATAATTCTTGTTTGTAGCTTAAGAGAAATCCCATCCATGACCTCAGTACCTCAGTTTGCCTCCAACAAGGCAGCCAGACTGTTGCTGTCCTCTAATTCCTGGCATACCATGTTCCTCTCCTCGTCTGTCTAGCCAGAAGAGCTTGTCTGACTGACAGTCTTCACATTCTGCTCTTTCTGCTTTGGCTGGGACTTTCAAACCACTTCAATCTGTGGCTTCATTCAATACCATCTATTTCTTTTTGATATTTGATTCGCTGAGTTGTTTCAAACACCTCCCTGCCACCGGCATGGGTTTGTGTCTTTCCATACGATTTGTAGTGTGGGTTCTGCAGCTCACACTGATCCTTCTCCTCCTTCTCCTTCTCCATTTCTCAGATACTGAGATTCACAGCCCCACTGATGCCCTGCTAAGTTCTTTCAGCGATGAGATTTCTGATACCTTTACACAAGGATGTTGTATTTCATTGTCGGGTTGGGTTGTTCGGGGTTCTTTATAATGCCCATTCCACCTTATCCTTTCTTCCAGGTGACAAGGGATTGGCTCATTTCACCCCAAAGTGTGATGTGAAAGCTGTGGCTTTTCCCATGGTCAAGGATTACCTTCTTCCTGCCTGTATTTGGCCAAAGAACTTGGCTTCAGCCACATGAGGGAGGAATTCTTGCCATCCTCTGGCAGGAGACAACCTCCTGGCACTGCAGGGGTTTGGGGACATCTGTTTTAGCTCACTCGGTTCATTTATGTGGCACTCCATGGCTTTGGATTCTGAATGCCCATGTCTCAGAGGGCAGCTGTGGACAGACGAATGCTCTGAGCAGATCCACGAAGGAGTCCCTTCTTTTCTCTCTCCTACTGTCAGTGCAAAACATCTCGAGACAATTTCAGGGGCAAGCAAGAGCGTAAAATCTTTTGAATCTCTTCTGGGACCAAAATCGAGAAGGTCCTTCTCAGATTCCTGTTTCCAAAGTTAGAGAATCACATTCACCCAGCACTTGCTATGGGAGGCACCACAGGTAGTACAAAGGCCCATGCAGTATCACAGTAGATCGCAAAGAGCTTTCTCCAGGGGCCACAGATCAGGAATCGATTTCAAAGCTTCCCAGTTTCCACACTTGCAGTTCTTCATCTCCTTCTTCTGTGGGTTTCTGGTTCCAACCAGCACCATTCCAGTAGTTTCCTGTGCTTGGGTGGGTTTTTTTGCTTCTGGCATTTCTAAGCTTCTCCATCACTTTCAGCAGCCTGGTTCCATCCCTGCCTTGATCACCTCCCTCTCACAGCAGTTCCATCTATGTCAGGAATTTCTCCACTTCCCAGTAAATTTACTCTCTTTGTCCATATGGGATTTTTTCAGCTGTGCACAGCCCTGTGTGTGATGCTGGCACCACTTGAAGGCTGTTAACAAGAATGTTAATATTGTTATCCTAGGACAGTGTCCTAGGATTGGTGGATGTGAGCTGGGAGCTGTCTTTCTAGTCCTTGCTGGCTAATCTGCACAAAGCTAATGACTTCTTTCCTCCTCATGTTACACTTTCCATTCTACTGAGCTCAAGACAAGAGCTGTGATTTCCCAGGCGCATACTTCAGCCCTCAATCCACCCAAGCCCTGAGTTCGCTGCCCTATTGATTTTGTGATATCCTTCTGTGGTGATGGGATCGTGCTGCATGGCATCAGCTCCACCCCATCATCTGGAAAACCAAGCAGAAGGGGACAGTCCAGCACATCTCAGAATCTATGACTCTATGATTTAATGTCGTTCTCTGTAGATATCAATGAGTGTGAGCGGGACCCACTGCTGTGCAGAGGTGGGATCTGCATGAACACAGACGGCAGCTTTGAATGCATCTGCCCCCCTGGACATGAGTTGACATCTGAAGGGAACACTTGCATAGGTGAGGTGATGTTAGGACTGGGGTAATGATACAGGGTGACTTGAATGTGGGTAGAACACATTCTGGAGAGACTGAGGTCGCTCCCAGGATTTCATTGCACTTATGATGTCTGTTTTCTGCCTGCTGTTCACTGAAGACTGATCAGTGGGGCAGTGACATTCAGTCTGGAGAGAGAAGTAGGTGGGGCGTATGCGGAGAGGGGACCAAATGATGCTTATCATGATATCAGCATAGTTGGCTGCTCAAACTGTTCTTCCTACTGCAGATATCAATGAATGCTCCCTCAGTGACAACCTGTGTCGCAATGGACGCTGCGTCAACGTCATTGGTACCTATCAGTGCGCCTGTGATTCGGGTTTCCAGGCCACCCTGGACAGGCAGGGTTGTGTTGGTGAGTGCTTCTCTTTGCCAAATAGCCATGCCAAGACCCCAGTAGACATCCAGAACCCTCGTGCCTCTTAAAATGCTTGGTGAGGTGTCTGAGGGTAAGGCAAGGGGGGAACCTCCTGGTTGAGCTCCAGCCAGGATGGTCATCGGCTGTGAAGCTAGTGTGAGCTGCAAGTGGTTGGCACGGAAAGCAAGAGATGCTTTCTTGTGCCTAGGGGGTTTGTTTCCTCTTGAACACCTCTCCCACCTTGTCTCTGTTACTGGCGCTGTGAGCAGCTCTGTTGCAAGGCACATATGGGCCCACGACCCAGGAAGCTGCCTGACCTCTCCCTTCTCCTCCAGACATTGATGAGTGCACCATAACCAACGGTGGCTGTGACACACACTGCTCCAACTCGGAGGGCAGCTATGAGTGCAGCTGCAGTGAAGGCTACGCTCTGATGCCAGACAAGAGGTCATGCGCAGGTGAGCAGTCAGCTTGGATCTCATAGGTGCTGCATCCATGGCCAGGCAGCCTTAGTGTTGGCTTTACATCACTTCCAGAAGGGTGGTTTTCCTGGACAGATGCTTTTGCTTTGTACTGCAATGTTCGGCCCCTCATTAAAGGCTCCAGACTCCTGTAACTACATGACTTGGAGCAAAGTCCCTCCTGCTCCCGCAATACCCTTTCACTGGCTCTAACAACTTTATTCTGGTCTCCTCTCTAGATATTGATGAATGTGAGGATAATCCAGACATCTGTGATGGGGGGCAGTGCACAAACATCCCTGGGGAGTACCGCTGCCTCTGCTTCGATGGCTTCATGGCATCTCTGGATATGAAGACCTGTATTGGTGAGGACAAGGCTGTGGCCAGCTCTGCATCACAAGGCTGCTGTTAGATGGAGGAAGGGCTACGCAGGTTTAACCCACAGTAATGTCATGGCTCTTGTGGTGTTCCAAACAAGTCTTTTTTTCTCCTGCAGATGTGAATGAATGTGATCTCAACCCTAACATCTGCCTGCATGGCGAGTGTGAAAACACGAAGGGCTCTTTCATCTGTCACTGCCAGCTGGGCTACTTTGTCAAGAAGGGAACCACAGGCTGCACAGGTAGGAACACACCAGACTGGGAGGGTGCTGGTGGGAGCCCTCACAAACACCTCCTGCAGCTGCCATGAAGAGAAACCAGCCCTGCACTGCGGGATGCTGGGCACACTTAGGGATGTGGCTGTGTGCTGGGAGCCCCTCCTGGGCAGGCAGAGATCACCAAGGGGGCAGGCAGCAGGCAGGAACTGACACTCTCCTAGTTGACAGCCAGGCCAGGGGCCTGCCCTTCCTTTTGTCTTCATCTTCCAGGGGTGAGCAGGGTGAGAGTTGTACCCTTGAGTACTTCAGCTCAAGGGTGCAGCTCCAGGCAGCCTCTTCCTCAAAGCACCTTGCTCCCATCCCCTGGGGTTCAGAATCCCAGGAGCTGTTGGTACCCAGGCCGGGATTTTACCCCTGTGTCAGCTCTGATGTCCTTCCCTCCTGCAGACATTGATGAGTGTGAGATTGGGGCTCACAACTGTGACATGCACGCCTCCTGCATCAACGTGCCGGGGAGCTTCAAATGCAAGTGTCGTACAGGCTGGCTTGGAGATGGGCTGAAGTGCAACGGTGAGTTCCTCATCCCAGGAGAGGGTCTTTGGGTGCTCATGTGCCCTATGGACACTTGTGAAGGCTGGACATGTATCTGTGGGATGTGGAGTGTGTGGGCACGGAATTGGGATGAGAGACTTCCTGGCATGTGTATGGTGTGTGTGAAGGGATGTAAGGGTACGTGTGCCTGCACTGGGGAGGTACTGGGAGTGTGGGTATGTGTGTGGAAGGGTCTCACGGCCATACTGTGTATATCAGCACTGCCATGGGAGTGCCTCATAGCCATAGGGGCTCACAGAGATGCTTTGAAGCCTCATGAGGCTGTGGTCCCCCGGGCCATTTGCATGTCCTCTGCACCCTGCACTACCTGCCTGGGCTCAGAGGGACGGCCAGAGGCAAAGCACTGACAAGGGTGTTCTCCCTTCCCAGACCTGGATGAGTGTGCAACTGAAGAGCACAAGTGCAACCTGAATGCCAACTGTGTCAACACACCAGGCTCCTACCGCTGTGCCTGCCGAGAAGGCTTCAATGGGGACGGCTTCTCCTGCTCTGGTGAGACCCAAAGACTCACGGGCATCCTACTGGGACACTCAGTCATCCCCCTGGAACCACCGGCCTGGTTCAGCTGCGTGTGTCTGGGGTTCCCCAAAAGCCACCGCAGCCGCCCCGAGCCACAGCCTGCTCAGATGCCTGCAGCAGACATCGCCCTCTTCTCAGCGTGTGTTTGGGGAGGATGAAGGCGATGAGGAGCACTGCAACCCCCTCCTCATCCTCCCCGCAGAGGGATGGGAAGCAGCTCGTGGGAGTTTCCTGGGCAAGCTGAGGGAAGCCCATGGCGTGGACCCCAGGTCAGTCTCCTGCTTGGCTCTCTCTAGATGTGGACGAGTGCGCGGACAACGTGAACCTGTGTGAGAATGGCCAATGCCTCAATGCACCCGGGGGTTACCGCTGCGAGTGCGAGATGGGCTTCAACCCCACCGAGGACAGCAAGGCCTGCCAGGGTGAGTGCCCAGAGCTCTGGCTGCTGCTCCAGGAGGTCTGGGGTCCACCTCCTTGCTGGTCTTGGTCCCTCCACTGCACTGTCACAACCTGATCTAGTACTGAACAAGCCCAACCATCCCCTGGTGATGCAAGGCTGCGGCTTTGCTTTCAGGTGGGATGCCAGATCCTGAATCCCCAGCTCTCCCTGTTTTGCAGACATTGATGAATGCACCTTCCAGAACATCTGTGTCTTTGGGACCTGCCAGAACCTGCCTGGGATGTTCCGCTGTGCCTGTGATGAAGGCTATGAACTGGATAGGAGTGGAGGCAACTGCACAGGTATAGGACTTGCACAGTGCTCTTGGGTGAGGATCACTGCTCTGTGATCTGCTGGTGTGACCTTGCCCCAGCCATGACACTGGGAGTGGCATTAACAGCTTAAAGCCATTTAAGCATCCCTGTGTGATGTGCTGATGTGGTGATGTGTCATTGCTCTTGGCAATGCTGGTAGGAGGTGGGCCATCAGTGAATAGGAGGGGAAGCTGTGGCTCTGCTCCTTCCTTCTGACTGGGCATACTGGTGTGAAGTAGGACAAAGCAAGACCTGTTTCTAAAAGGGCTTTGCCTACCATCACATGAAGAGCCTTAGAAACACTGTGGTCGTGGGGATACACCCTGAACATACAGTGCAGAGCTCAGGGCTGTGGTTTCTGTGGTTTCTTCATCTATTTATTTTTCAGTCTTCATCTTTCCATCCTTGCAGACATCAACGAATGTGCAGACCCTGTGAACTGCATCAATGGTCTGTGTGTCAACACCCCCGGCAGCTACCTCTGCAACTGTCCACAGGACTTTGAGCTGAACCCCACTGGCGTGGGCTGTGTGGGTGAGTGGAGAGGACACTTTCCCTGCAAGACCTTGGCAGTCCTTGTTGGTCCCACATCCCAGACCTGGCTGTCCATGCTGGGCTTAACCCTGCAGCAGCACAAGGCTACCTACCTCCTGTTAAGCCTGGCCCACCCTGTGTCAGCAGTGTGGGTGCTCTCCTGGTTGAAGTGATGTTATTCCTGGGCAGCTCTGGAGCTGTTCTTCAGTGTTTGTTTCTTGAAGGGCCCTGGGTTACTGGGGGCATTATTTGGGTCATGCTGTCCAGCCATAATGATGGCAGGCAAAGCTGGACACACTTAATTCTGGAAGGGTTCTCAAAGTCATGAGCTGCAAGGGCAGTACAACACAGACAGCGCAGGTAGTTGACAGTGTGGGCATCTGGGACAGGACTGGGGTCTTATCCCTCCCCCTGCTTCTCGAGGCAATAGAGCCATTCTTTCCTCCTGTGCACACAAGTCTACTGGAGGGGCTTTGCTCACCCACTGCTGTCTTTGTGCAGATACCCGTGTTGGGAACTGCTTCCTTGACACCCAGGATCGAGGAGATGGGGGGATCTCCTGCAGCGCAGAGATTGGAGTGGGGGTCACCCGGGCATCCTGCTGCTGCTCGCTGGGGCGTGCATGGGGCAACCCTTGTGAGCTTTGTCCTCCAGCCAACACGAGTGAGTTGGGAACATACCTGGGGTGAACTTGGGCATGGCCTGGATGGGCAGCAGAGAGCTGGAAAGAGAAACGGGACCACTTTCCTGTGGCTTTTCAACTCAGGCTGGGGGTCCTGGGTCCAGGATATGCTGTCATCATGATGGAGCAAGGGGAGCTGAGGGAGTAGGCAGCAACCTTGTCATGTCAATGCAGTGGGAGTGGTGACATGGGGTGTGGGATACCAGCTGGTTGTGCCTGGGGAATGCAGGCTGGGATCCCTCTTTCCGGTCCAGTGGGCTAGGGGAAGGCATGTGGGTGTGGAATAACCCCATTCGAGGGCAGGCAGGCAGGCAGAGACAGGGTGGCCAAGTTGGCTTGGCATGCAGTGAGAGTCAGGATGCTCCATCGGGACCACTGCCACCATCCTCATGACCTGTGTCTCCTGGGTTTCTCTTGGTTCTCACTACCCCTCCTGTTTCACGGGAGCCCACTAAGCCCAGGGCCCCCCCGACTGACTTTTTCTGCAGCTGAATACAAGACCTTGTGCCCTGGAGGGGAAGGTTTCCGGCCCAACCCCATCACTGTCATCCTGGAAGGTAAGCTGACCTGGACCCCATGCCCCACGCCAGGGTTGGGTGCTGTGCGAGCCCCCCCAGCCTTGTGTGGGTACTGTCAGCTGTGGCACTGGGCTGGCTCGGTGGCAAACAGCAAGTGTGTGCTCTCCTTGGATGTGCTCCTGGGCACCAGCAGGGGCTGGAGGTGGTGGGATGAACCCACTGTGGATGGCAGGGCGAAGGCACTGCCTGTGCTGCTCTGGCAGGCAATGACCATCTCCTGCCTGCTCTCCCTCCTCAGATATCGATGAGTGCCAGGAGCTGCCCGGCCTCTGCCAGGGTGGCAACTGTGTGAACACCTTTGGCAGCTTCCAATGCGAGTGCCCCCTTGGCTACTACCTCAATGAGGACACGCGCATCTGTGAAGGTAGCTGCAGCGTGGTGCCTGTGCTTGGCTCTGTGCCTGGCATGTATGGCACACACGTGTGTGTGCATGCACATGTGCACGTGTGTGCAACGGACTTGCGTGTGTGTCTGGGCTGCCCTGGGAGCCGTTGGCAGAATCACTTCCCCTTTCTCTTCCCATCTTCATCACAAATCCTGTCCCTGTATCAGGCTCATCCAAACCTTAGGCCAACAATACCACCAATCCCATGTCAAGTTTTCTCCCTCTGCCCAGTGCTTTGACCTCCGATCTCCTTTCCTTGGCAGATATTGATGAGTGCTCTGCTCACATTGGGATCTGTGGCCCCGGGACCTGCTACAACACCCTTGGCAACTACACCTGCGTGTGCCCCCCTGAGTACATGCAAGTCAACGGAGGAAATAACTGCATGGGTATGGCATGGTGTGAACCTGTGGGCAGGGGTCTGGCAGTGCCCTGCCTGTGTGCAGCCCCTGGGTTGTGCCGTGGGCAGCACAACCCTGCCTGAGTGCACGGAGCCGAAGTGGTGGGGCTGGCACAAGACACTGTCTGGGCTGCCTTTGCAGACATGAGGAAGAGCGTGTGCTATCGCAACTACAACGACACGTGTGAGAACGAGCTCTCCTTCAACATGACCAAGAAGATGTGCTGCTGCTCCTACAACATTGGCAAGGCCTGGAACAAGCCATGCGAGCCCTGCCCCACTCCAGCCAGCCGTAAGTCACCCTGGCACCATGGCCCCCCCTTGCTTGTCCAGCCATCCTCGGCGCTGCGAGGTGAGGTACGGACACTAACAGAGGAGGAGGAGAAGGGAGAGCATCATGTCTGGCAAGGGGTGCCTGTGGGTGGGTGCTGTGGGGACAGGCGTTGCACTGGAAGAACACAGGGGGCTGAGCCAGTGTCTGCGGGGAGGAGATGACCGTAGCATCACAGAATCAACCGGGTTGGAAAAGAGCTTTAAGAGCATCAGGTCCAACCCTTCCCAGCACTGCCAAGGCTGCCACTGCCCCATGGCACTGAGGCCTCGGCTCCACGCTGTGTGAGCACTGCAGGGACGGTGACTGCAGCACTGCCCTGGGCAGTTCCAATGCTGAGCACCCTTTGGGGCAGGATTTGCTCCTCAGCTCCATCTAACCCTGTCCTGGTGCAGCTGAGGCCGTTCCCTCTTGTCCCATCCCTTGTTCCTTGGGAGCAGAGCTCAGCCCCCTCCTGGCTCCATCCTCCTCTCAGGCAGTTGGAGGCAGCGATCAGGTCCCCCCTGAGCCTTCTCTTCTCCATCTGAACCCCCCAGGTCCCTCAGCCTTTCCCCATCCCACTGTGCTCCAGGCCCTGTACAGCTCCATTGCCCTCCTCTGGCCCCATCCAGCACCTTAATGCCCCTCTTGAGTGAGCTGAACACAGGATGTGTGCCACCTGCCTGTCAGACCCCTCTCTGATCACTCCAGCCTTAGTTAGCCCTTATCTGTCTCCTCCCTTGCTGCACCCTGCTCTGCCCCCCAGGCATGGCCATGACCTTGATGTTCCTCTTCCAGCTGAGTACCAGATCCTGTGTGGGAACCAGGCTCCTGGGTTTATCATCGACATCCACACAGGAAAGCCTATTGGTGAGTAGAGCTCCTGTGAGCCAGCTCTGCTTTTTGCCCCTCTGCTTTCTTCCTGCAGTTGTTATGAGCTTGTTCCCTTCCCCTCCCTTGGTAAAGTCCTGAGCAGAGGTGAGACAAGGAAACAGATCAGCTCTGGGGGCTGCTTTCCTCTCTGTTGCCTTCCGGGATGCTGAGAGATGTTGTCTGTGTGCAGATATTGATGAGTGCAGTGAGATCCCTGCTATCTGCACCAATGGTGTCTGCATCAACCAGATCGGCAGCTTCAGGTGCGAGTGTCCCATTGGATTCAGCTACAACAACATCCTGCTCATCTGTGAAGGTAACGGAGCAGCCAAGGATGCCCACGAGGGGGGATCTCAGTGTGGCACTGGCATCTTCCCACCCCATGGGGCACCACGGTGAGGGCTGTCAGCAGATATGGGCAGTCTCTACATGCTCTCAGCCTTCTTGGAATCTCCATTTTCCACATCAATGGTTGGGCAAAATTTCCCAATTTCCATTCATTTTCCTGCCTGGTTTTTCCCTTTCTCCGTTTTTGGGGTATTTTTGCAAATGTGACTGTTTCCAAGTTTCGAGAGAGAACTGAAATTCCCATTATTTTCCTGCAAAGCAATAGTGAAAGCTTCAAACTTGACCCCGATTTGCCCAAACCCAGGGTAAACCCTCACTTGACTCCTCTGAGCTGCTCCAGCCCTTCCAGGCTGCTGATGGCGGATGCTTGGCCCTGTGCACAGCTCAGGTTTGCATTGCTCTCCTCCACAGACATCGATGAGTGCAGCAGTGGGGAGAACCTCTGCCAGCGCAATGCCGACTGCATCAACATCCCGGGCAGTTACAGGTGCGAATGCTCAACCGGATACAAGCTGTCGCCTAGCGGAGCCTGCGTGGGTAAGATGGGAGCTCTTTGCTACCTATTCCATCCAGAGACACATGTGTGAGGTGCTGGCAGCCCTGCCTAGGCTCTTCAGGTGGCTTACAGACACCCATCTGTGGAGGAAGGACAGCATGAAGGACCTTCCATGTCCAATGGACAGGAGGAAGGATGTGCCAGTCCCGTGTGTGGGTTCATTATCTTGTGGGCTATGACCTGGCTGTGCTGTGATTATCATAGACTCATAGAATGGTTTGGGTTGGAAAGGACCTTAAGATCATCCAGTTCCTGCCCGCTGCCATGCCTCACACTAGACCACGTCACCCAAGGCTCTGTCCAACCTGGCCTTGAACACTGACGGGGATGGAGCATTCACCACTTCTTTGGGCAGCGTGTCCCAGTGCCTCAGCACTGTAAAGAGCAGTAAAGATTATGGCATACCTTTGTTTCTGGGACAATCCCCAGGGATTGTGGGCTGCTGAGGGTGAGGAAAGGTCTCTGGGAACTGCAGCTTTAGTCTGGCTGCTCAGGCCAGTTTCTCCAGTTCCATGTACACTCATTTCATAGGAGATCGCGATGCATACATCTTGTTCTCTCTGAAGCCACCTCTCAGGAAACAGAGACCCTGTTATGCTGTGCTGCTTCTCACAGACACACTGCCCACCTGCGTGTCACCTCTTCCATTCTGGTCCATCCCTTCTGCTCACTGGTGCCCTTTTGGCTTTGTTTTAGGTCGCAACGAATGCCAGGAGATCCCCAACGTCTGCAGCCACGGGGACTGTGTGGACACCGAGGGCAGCTACGTCTGCATCTGCCACAACGGCTTCAAGGCCACGGGGGAGCAGACCATGTGCATGGGTCAGTGTGGCTGCCAGAGCGCTGCTGGCAGCCACAGATCAGGATGGATGGGAGCCCCATCCAGCGCCCGATGGGTAGTGCCAAGCACAGCCAAGGGCCACGGTGTCCCGTGGGTCCCAGGTTGCCCCTGAAAGCCACAGGGGTGTTGTGAAGCTGCCTGGGCCCCATCTGCACACCCAAAAGAGTGGCTCTCAGCTCACTGAGCCCCTGGATGAGCTGTGACCTTCTCTCTGCAGATATTGATGAGTGTGACCGACAGCCCTGTGGAAACGGGACCTGCAAGAACACAGTTGGCTCCTACAACTGCCTCTGCTTCCCTGGCTTCGAGCTGACACACAACAACGACTGCATGGGTGAGCTGCATGAAATCCTGACTGCATGGATGGCTGACTGGGGTCAACGTGGCTTGGGGGCCTGAGGTGTCACACAGGGAGCAGCTCTGGGGGTCAGCTGGCAGTGGCTGTAGGGGTGGTTGTATGTGTCCGAGGTGTAGGACTGACACTCACATGATGTGCATCCCTCTTCCCACTGTGCTTCTCCTTTCCCTCCCACAGACATTGATGAGTGTTCATCCCTGGTGGGGCAGGTGTGTCGGAACGGGCAGTGCATCAACAGCATCGGCTCCTTCCAGTGCCTGTGCCAAGAGGGGTATGACCGGACCCCTGATGGGAAGAACTGTGTAGGTGAGTGTCCAGGCAGCAGGCTGACCCTCCTCTGGGGGGTTTGCTGGTGAGGCCAGCACGGTGCAGTGCTGTGAGATGTGGTCCCCAAGATGGTCCCATTAGAGGCAACTGAGAACTCCACTACAAGGCTTCAAGTCCCTCAGAACCAAAGCCTGATCATTTCACTGCTCATGAAAGCTGGACTGAGCCTCACTATGCCTGCATCTCCCTTCCAGCAATGCAGGGAGCAGTCAAGGCACTTGAACCCTTTCTATGTGCTGAGACCTGTGGGCAATGAGGAGAAATGTTGTCCTATCCATGCCACTGCACTAAGGGATGCTTTGGGAACTACCCTGCAGGCAGAGGCTGTGGGGACAGACGGGTACATCGCACTCTGTGCCCACCACTCTGCCCCTGACAGCACCAGGTCCTGCAGGGCTCAGTCCATGTTCCCGGGGTACAGGAGGTAGAGCATCCTGGAAAATGCCTTATCTGCTTCCTCTCCATGTTGTGGGAAGAGAAGGGTGCAGCTGCACGTAGGGCAGGAGTGTACCCTGCTCCCAGGTCCTCCCTGCACCGATGCTATCCCTGGTGGTCTCCTCTCCTCTGCAGATATCAACGAGTGTGTGAGCCTGCCTGGGACCTGCTCCCCGGGTACCTGCCAGAACCTGGAGGGCTCCTTCCGCTGTATCTGCCCCCCTGGCTACGAGGTGCAGAACGACAACTGCATCGGTAATGTTGGCTCTGGTCCTCCTCCCTTTCCAGCACAGCATGCGCTCACCTGCTTCATAGAACCGTAGAATCAACCAGGTTGGAAAAGCCCTTTAAGATCATCTAGTCCAACCTTTACCCCAGGCCTGCCAAGTCCACCACTACCCCATGGCACTGAGGAGTGACTTTGGACTATTCCCACAGCAGCCTTGTTCTTCCTGAGTGGGCTGGGGCATCACCACCCCCAAATATCTTCTTGAAAGCAATTGGACCCAGAGCAAGGCAAGGCCTGCTCCCATGACAGAGGAGGCTTGGTGGTTTTGCTGTGCCCTGGCCTCTTCATTGCCCCATATGCCCTGAGGGAGGGTGAAGGGTCAGGGCTGGGATGATGTCCTGCAGGCATCCGAGCTCCCCACACATCACAGCTTCACAGCTGGTTTTAATGCAATGATGAAAGGAGTCACCTTTGGCTGCTCTGTGTGTCTCTGATGCTCCCAGATATCAATGAGTGTGAAGAAGAGCCCAACATCTGCCTTTTTGGGACGTGCACCAATACCCCTGGCAGCTTCCAGTGCGTGTGTCCTCCAGGCTTTGTGCTGTCTGACAACGGCCGGCGGTGCTTTGGTGAGTGCAGCTCATCCCGGTGGGAAGGGAGGATAATGGATGTCTGCAATGAGCTGTGCATCACCCATCCTCTCACAGATACTCGCCAGAGCTTCTGCTTCACTCGCTTTGACAATGGGAAGTGCTCTGTCCCCAAGGCCTTCAACACCACCAAGGCTCGCTGTTGCTGCAGCAAGATGCCAGGAGAGGGCTGGGGAGACCCCTGTGAGCTGTGCCCGCAGGAAGGGAATGGTAGGTGTGCTGGCAGCCAGCTCCATGGGAGAGGTGGCTCGGTGTGTCTCTGACACATGCAGAGGGTGGGAAGGTGTGCGAGGGCAAGACAACCGGCACAGTGGGCTCCTGCATCAGGAGAACACCGCCCTCAAACCTAGGAGCCCTTACTGGACTATGTCCAGCTCTGGACATAGCTAGTGGAGAGGGTCCAGCAGAGGCCACAGGGATGCTCAGGGGTCTGGAGCAGCTCTCTGATGAGGAGAGATTGCGGGAGCTGGGCCTGGCTGGTTGATGAAGAGCAGACTGGGAGGGGATCTCACCAATGCGGATCAGGAGCTCAAAGGTGGTGCCATCAGGATGGTGCCACACTCTTCCCAGTGGTGCCCAGCGACAACACGTTTCACCTGTAAAAATATCTCACTTTTCTGCTTGCTTCCTTCCAGTTGCCTTCCAGGAGCTGTGTCCATACGGCCATGGAGCTATCCCAGGCCCAGGTGACACCCGAGAAGGTACGGTCTGATCTAGGGATGGCGAGGTTGCCTCGAAGCAACCAGAGGCTGTCTGGAGAGTCAGGTTGAATGTCAGTGGTTCGAGGGACATTGAACTGGGTGCTCTCCCAGGCTCATGGTCTCTGGCTGCTCACTGAAGCTCTGGAGAGGAAGTGTCTGAGGTTGCATCCCTGAGAGAGCAGGGATGTTTCTGGCTATGTGCTCACATGAGGTTTCATTCCCTTGGTTTTCCTTCTAGATGTTAACGAGTGCTCAGAGAACCTGGGTGTCTGCATAAATGGGGCCTGCATTAACACTGATGGGTCCTTCCGCTGTGAGTGTCCCTTTGGGTACAACCTGGACTATACAGGAGTCAACTGTGTGGGTAAGTGCATGGGGAGCACCTGCTTCCTCTTGCTTCTATCATAGAATCATGGATGGTTTGGGTTGGAAAGGACCTTAAGATCCTTAGAGTCTTAAGCCTTAAAGCTTGCTGGGCTTGTTTGAGTGCTCTGGTTACAAGAAGAGACCTTTCCTCACTCATCTACCTAACATGGTTCTGGCTTCCTCCAGATACTGATGAGTGCTCCATTGGCAATCCCTGTGGGAATGGCACCTGCACTAACGTGGTGGGAGGCTTCGAGTGCGCCTGTGATGAGGGCTTTGAGCCGGGTCCCATGATGACATGTGAAGGTAATGCTGCTGTGGGGCAATCCCTTCACCCCCATTGCACACTGGGTCACTTGCCTGGGGGAGCAGCAGGTCAGCCTGCAATGGGCAGAGCAGAAAAGCTGGCTGGGGCTCATCTCCACACTAGCGTGCACATCAGCACTGGTCCCCGTGAGCTTCCTCTGGGGCTGGAGCCCAAGAGGAGGACCTGCTTATATACAGGTGCTCCTCACCAAGGACTCTGTCAAAGCTGCTGGCCCCAGGTGTCCATCAGTGCTGAAGACCATGGCATGAAGCCTTGGTGGAACAAAGTTCTTATGTGATGGATGCACAGGGAGGGGGGAGCCCCACCGCTGTTACTGTCCAACTGCTGAGGGCACGGAGTGGAGCTCTCTCCTCTCTGCTGCCTCCCAGATATCAATGAGTGCTCACTGAACCCTCTGCTCTGTGCCTTCCGCTGCATCAACACGTTTGGCTCCTATGAGTGCACGTGCCCGTCCGGATACGCCCTGCGAGAAGACAGAAGAATGTGCAGAGGTAAAATCCCCTTCTGCTTCCATCAGGGGAGCTCCCACACCCTCCCCAGCTCCTGCTGGTCTCTGGTTGCTGTGCAGAGGACTTCTGAGCAGGCATCTCTGGGCTTGTGCTTGCTCCCACCTCACCTTGATGTCCATGCTGTGTGCCAGCCAGCCTGGACCAAGGCAGAAGGGATTGCTAGAGCAGTGCAGATGCAAGGAGTCAGTTCCTAGTTGCCTCGCCAGTGCTGGCAGGTTGAACATGGGCTCACAAGGTTCTCGGTTGCAGATCTGGATGAGTGCGTAGAGGGACTGCATGACTGCGAGTCCCGAGGGATGCTGTGCAAGAACCTCATCGGCACCTTCATGTGCATCTGCCCACCGGGGATGCAGCGCAGGCCCGATGGAGAGGGCTGCACAGGTACCAAGGACCAGGCTGGGAGGGATTTGCAGTGGGGCTGGAGACCATCTTCTTCTAGGCATTGTCCATCTACCTTTATTTTATGCCCTGCCGCTCCTCCCCAGGGCTGCCCATGTGTCAGAACTTCCTGTATGTCCTATCAGATACCTACACACACAAAACCTCTGTTCACCTCTGGACCTATGGTCTATACACTTCCAGCACATTATGCCGTTGAGTCTCTCCAAGTCTGGGTCAAGCTTCTTTGCACTGAGCAGCTTTTGGAGGGGCCAGCCCTGGGCAGCCCAGACCTGCACGGTGTTAGGCACTGCAGCAATGCAGAGCAAGCCCAGCTCCACTCCTAGCCCGGCAGCTTGGCCACTTGCAGGTGGAGAATGTGCAAAGCCAGGAAGCTGGGGTCTCACCCCAAACCACACTGCTTTGGGAGAGATCCAGAGCAGGTGGATGTGTTTCGCAGCTGCTTAAGGATGTGGAAGTTGTCCTCAAGGTCTATGTGAGGGTGTTTCAAACACAGGGACTCATGGAAAGCTGGAATGTGTCCTGTGCCTCACCTCTTTGTGGCTCCTTCCTTCCCAGATGAGAACGAGTGTCGCACCAAGCCGGGGATCTGCCCCAACGGCCGCTGCATCAACACGGTGGGAAGTTACCGCTGTGACTGCAATGAAGGTTTTGAAGTCAGCCCCTCTGGCACAGAGTGTATTGGTAATTACCCGGTCCTGGTGGGCTTTGAACAGCTTTATCTCTGTAGCAGCAGATGATGCTTTTGAGCTGTTTCTGAGCAGAAAGTGGTTGGGGTTTGCTTTTAGCATTGCTCAGACCACTCTACCCTCTGTGCTGGGTCTGGCACAGGCTGGACCGGCTGCTCGGTTATCCCTGGACGTGACCCTGGCTCTGATCCTGACCTTGTATCCTCACTCCCTCTGCCCAGACACCCGCCAAGGATTCTGCTTCACTGAAGTACTGCAAACCATGTGCCAGATGTCCTCCACCAACCGCAACCTGGTCACCAAATCTGAGTGCTGCTGCAACAGTGGGCGCAGCTGGGGCCCCCAGTGTGAGCTCTGCCCCCTTCCTGGAACTGCCCAGTACAAGAAAATGTGTCCTCATGGGCCAGGGTACTCCACTGATGGCAGAGGTGAGCTGGGGCAAAAGCAAAGATGTGGCTGCAGGCAGACTTCCCCTGGGATGGACCTACACAGTGCCTGAGGCAGAGAAGAACCTCTGTGACATTATCTTACATAGAATCAACCAGTTTGGGAAAGACCTTTAGGCCCCTCCAGTCCAACCATTCCCAGCGCTGCCAAGGCCACCACTGCCCCATGGCACTGAGGCCTCAGCTCCTCAGTGTGTGTGCACTGCAGGGACGGTGACTGCAGCACTGCCCTGGGCAGTTCCAATGCTGAGCACCCTTTGGGGCAGGAATTGTTCC